>JASDQU010250565.1:0-13050 GCA_032191745.1 Picea mariana | reverse complement strand
ACACCCCTATCGTCCCCTGTGTATCTCTCTCACCTCCAATTACATTACACCTTTCTTCCACCTCCCGTGTCTCTACCCTCCTTTCACCACATGCCACCTCTTACCCCCACCCACATGATATTCCATGTCACCTCCACTCATCTCCACTTCAGTTGCATCCACGCAGTCCACATCCCCTCTCACCACGCATCATCTGTCCTCCACTCACCTCCACTCACTACCACCACTCCTCTCACCACCCGACACATGTCTCCCATTCACACCCCTATCGTCCCCTGTGTATCTCTCTCACCTCCAATTACATTACACCTTTCTTCCACCTCCCGTGTCTCTACCCTCCTTTCACCACATGCCACCTCTTACCCCCACCCACATGATATTCCATGTCACCTCCACTCATCTCCACTTCAGTTGCATCCACGCAGTCCACATCCACTCGTATCATATCCTACTGGAAAATCGCCTCTACGTACTCCTATTCACGACCAGTTACACCTCCCCCAAGTTTGTTTCGCTCATAACAGTGGAGTTATCCAGAAGTTAAAATCACAGTTATCAGGGCTAACACAGGGTGCATTTAGTTGTCGATAGTTCAATGAAGAAGCAGACATGTGAAGATCTACTCCATGCAGTTGGTTACCTCTAGTGGCCATAGCTAGCACACATGCATGTTGATGCTCTATACAAAGCTCTGTTTTGTCACTATGAGTCTTATTTCTTCCAACTCAGTTCATCCAGTGCATGCATTGGTTCTATCTTAGAGACAGTAGTAGTGTGTAGTCAATCAGTTCCTATATTTTCTTAAAGATTAGATTAAAGAGTGGTCTTTTGTGTGTGATAAGAACTAGTTTTGATGGTTAAGACTAGTGTGAAGTTTGCATGTTTTACTCCATGCATTATCAGTTAGATTAATGAGTTTGTTCTACAGACAGTAAATTAGAATTAGGTCTCAGTCCCATAAGGATGAGAACCTCTGCAACTATGTTAAATAGGGAGTTTTTGGATGTTTTAAGGGTCGGATTTTGGGAGAGGAAATCAATATATCAGCTTGATTGGACATGTTCTACATATGGATAAAAGTCTCTACCTGGTGAACATTCTTTTGATGACAGTGTTTGTTTTCTAATCTATATGTGTGTTTCTTATCGTGAATGCAATCTCGATTTGTGCTAAGTGTTGTTCTTTCCTTTTCTGCTATTGTATAACTTGGCTTTATTAACATTAAACCTGTGCTTACAGCTATGTCTTGATGAAGCCTTGTTTTCTTGCAACTTATGGGGGTGATTTCATCCTAATACATGTTTTATGCTTGAAATAATATTTTATGCATCAGACTTCTTGTAGCAAATTACTCATAGAGTGGTGTGTTGTTTCCTTGATTTTACCTTTGTTTTTCACTGTCTATCATTAGTGTGCCATAAGCCAAGGAGGGCCCTCATCCTTGTCTTTTTCAAAACCCAACCTTGATATTGTATTGGTAAAACCAACCCTCTAACTAACCCACAAAAAACAAAGAATAATAATTTTGAAACTGATAGGTGGCCTAGCTTTTCCCTTTAGCAGTCAGGTGCAAACCTTAGGACCAACATCTTCTGGTGTCGTTGTCGGGGAACAGAGTAGTGAAATATATTTCCCTAGGAAAATGAAATTGATCATATTTGTCCTTTGATGGTGAACAAAGATCATACATAGACAGACTACCATATTTCACCTATCGACTCCACTGAGTAAAATTTAAAGAACAAATATTGGTGCCTAGAAAAGGATTCAACAGATCCAAATCTAAAAACAGTAAATCCAAGATGGATCATTCTATCCCCAAGAAGGATACAATGGTCTCTGAGCCACAAAGGAAACTAATATAATCCACTGTAGCTCAAAGATATACTTCACCCCTCAAGGGAAAAGTTGCACACCAAGAGAATACTTTAAACTATCATCACAAGCATCTTGAATTTGCTAGCCCCGAAAATCATAATTCCAAAGAAGCTTAGACATATCCAACTCCTGATTCTACCTCATCATCCAGTCCTACATCCACTCTTGTATCTCCCATACATTTGTAGATTACTATTGTTCAAGCTATGGTTGTTAACAGGATGGATGTCATTATTGCTTCCAGATATGCACCCCTAGTGCTTCTTGTAGGATTACATGCACTCTCAGCCACAGATTACATGAAATATTTACCAAAGTATAATGGGGAAGGTGAGGTAACTGCTGAGGAACATCTAGTAGCCTTTTAAAACTTTTCATAAATCTTTAACATTGATTATGTAGATGTATGGATGAGGTTGTTTGTGTAGAGTCTAGATGGGGAAGTAAAAAAATGGTTCAGGGGTCTTCCTCCAACTTGCATTGCATATATTGAGGCATTGGATGAAAATTTCATAAGACAATGGGGAGATAGGAGAGATTATCTCTACTACATCACTGATTTTGGGGACCTAAAGAGAAATAATGGTGAATCTATTTCATATTTCACTAAAAGGTTCAATAAGATGTATGGCAGAATCCCAGATGATATTGAACCAACTGAATCCTCTGCCAAGAGAACTTATTCTAATGCATTTGATGCAAAGCTCTCCCTCCTCCTAAGAGAGATAAGATCAACCACATGGTTGTCCATGCAGGAAGAAGCCATTGAGGTCGAATCTAATATTTTGGCATCAGACAGATTAAATACTAGACATGATAAAGATAAGAAAAAACAAAGAGAGGATTCCCCTGCCTCCTCTAACTCAGCCACATCTGATCCAAAACTTGATGAAATGAACAAAACTTTGAAGGATCTGACTTATGAAATAACTAAGATGAAATATGAATTTAAACAAACAAATATATCTTTTCAATGGATTGGTAATAGAAATCAAAATCAGTTCATAAGGCCTAATGATGCCCCTCAAATCATGTAGAGAGAAAGGAGAAATGATGATGATAAACGGGTAGTGCCTCCTTTCCAAAACAATTAGATTGAAGAGATGGATGCATTCAGTGATGTTGTGGATGATATTGTTGTTATTTTCAATGAAATAGATTATCATACCAATCATTTAACACAACAATAATATGAAGTATCACAACTGTCAAATCCGTTTGATAATCAGATAGGGGAAGAGGGAGTTATTCAAGGCCATCCCCAAAATAAATATGATTTGAGGACAAGAGCAGGGGCCCCCAAAGCCACTACCTCTGATCAAAGGAAGCAGACTTAAGTCCCTCCCAAGACAAATCCAAGTAAAGGTATGCCATCTAAAGCTCAACCATTGTCCCCACCTAAACCTACAGTCCCTGAAATAAAGGAAGTCAATAGGCCACTGGCCTCTTTCAGCCTAGAACATGATTTATGAAAGATCAAGATCCCTGTTCCTTTGACATAATTTATGAGAAAATAACCTTTCAAAAAATATATCATGAAAGTTCTGCAACCAACTGCTCCTAGTGTATCATCTGATGTGATAAGTCTACAAGATGAAAACCCATCCATTACTGTGGATCCACACATTGAGGATGGCTCTGATGCTTTTCCTCCATTCTATATATCTTTGAATGTCCATGATAATATCCTGCATAACTCTCTTATGAACTCGAGAGCCTCTCACAATGTCATGCCCAATGTTGTTATGGAAGAACTAGGTCTCGAGATCACCAAACCTTACTAGGACTGATTCTAAGAAATTAAAATTTCTGGGACTGATAAATGATATGGTGGTTTCTTTGGCACAGTTACCCATGAAGAGTGTAGTGATGGACATTGTGATGGCTGACATTCCCCCAAATTTTGGTATGCTCTTATCCATAACTTGGGCTAAGAAGGTTGGAGGATCATTACAAATGGACCTCACTTATTCCACCATTCCCGTGTTTGGAGGTGAACATAGGAGGCTATACATAGAGGTGAGGTTGGCCTACATTGTCAATGACCTTAAAAACCCAAGAAATCACCCAATTTATGTTTTTGGGGATGAGATTGGCTCATATGTTTTTCAATTAAATGATGATGAACCTAAAATATCAGCTAGCCAGCACAGAGATCAGTCACTAACAGGCCAGCAAAACAAAGTATGGAAGATGTATTTCGATGTCTCTTCATCAAGGGAAGGATCTGGTGTAGGTATACTCTTCATTTCCCCTTCAGAAGAGGTAATCACACTCTCCTATAAGCTAGAGTTTGAAACTACTAATAATATAGTTGAATATGAAGCTCTGGTATTGGCATTGAGGGATGCCAAAGACATGGCCATTAAATATCTAGAAGTTTTTGGTGATTCTGAGTTGGTCATCAATCAAGTGAGGAAAATATATCAAGCTAAACAACAAAGGCTCAAGCAATACATAAACGAGGTATGGGATCTGATTGATCATTTCTTTCTGGCATTTAACATATATTTCATTCACAGATAACAAAATCAGAAGGCAGATTCTCTAGCCTTAGATGCCAGCACTTTCAGGCCTCCTATTGGCCCAAATATCAAATATCAGGTAGAAATCAGGCATAAAACAACCATACTAGACAACATAAAGCATTGTCAAGTCTTGAGTGATGATCTAGAGCTGAAAAGATTCCTACACACCATTGATGAATTCTCCAATATCTCAATTGATCAAAAAAATCAAGAAGGTGAAAATGAGGAATTAGAAGATCAACAAACCTCTCATCTATTGAAGACAGTAGTTGGTCATGATATTGTGGAGCTGAAAACCAACCATATTCCAAGAGGACTAGTTCCATTAGAAAGGTTGTTTGACAGTAATGATGTTTACAAAGGAGTTTCCATGAAGAATCAATAAGAAGAGGTGACAGATTGCAATATTGGGACCACTGAAAATCCAAATATCATCAAGTTGTCCAAAGCAGTAGCTGCAGAACAAAAAGACAGGTATGTCAGTCTCACCAAAAATTTTGTTGATACTTTTGGATGGTCCTATGAATATTTGAACACATTTGACACTGACATCATCCATCACAAGATCCCCCTAAAGGTTGGCTCTAAGACATTCAGACAGAAGATTCGGCATTTTAATCCCATGTTAATTTCCATAATTGAGAAAGAGATGGAAATATTGTTGGAAGCCAAGATTATTGTACCATTGAGGTACTCAAACTAGGTGGCCAACTTAGTACCTGTAAGAAAGAAAAATGGGGAGATACTTTTGTATGTTGACTTCAGAAATATCAACAAGTGTTTTCTAAAGGAAAATTACCCCCTCCCCAAGATGGATCATATTTTACAAAGGGTGGTAGGTGCACACAAAATTTACTTGTTAGATGGATATTCTAGTTATAACCAGATAGCAGTGTGTGAAGAGGATAAAGAAAAAACAACATTCACCACCCCATGGGGAACATTCAAGTATGAAAATATGCCCTTTGGGCTGATGAATGCAGGGGCCACTTTTTAGAGGGCCATGGACATATATTTTGTGGGGGAAAAAGACAAATTTATGGTTATATACTTGGATGACATAACCATTTTCTCCAAGTCTAATAATGAACATTTGCAACATTTGAGAAGGTTTTCAAGAAATGCAGGAGGTATGGAATATCCCCAAATCCTAGGAAGTCTCACCTTTCCATGCCAGAAGGAAATCTCCTTGCCCACATCATATCAGCAGGAGGTATAAAAATTGATCCAAAGAGGGTTTGTTCCATTCAATATATTGAGATCCCCGAAAATAAAAAGGATGTCCAGTCTTTCATTGGTAAGATAAAATTCCTCAGATGTTTTGTGTCAAATTTTGTTGAAATTCTGAAGCCTATTAATAACATGTTAAAGAAAGATGTTGTGATAAAATGTTCCTTGGAGGAAAAATCTTCTTTCCAAACAATCAAGAAGGATTTAGTTGAAGCCCATGTGTTATCCAGTCCTGACTGTACCAAAGATTTATTCATCTTCTCCTTTTCTTCATAAGAAACCATTGTTGTTGTATTACTGCAGAAGAATGAAGAAGGGCATGAGAAGCCAATAGCCTTTTTCAGCAGAGCTCTCCAAGATGTTGAGATGAAGTATAATATATTAGAAAACAAAGATTATGCATTGGTCAAAGCACTCAAAGAGCTCATGGTTTATGTGCTACAGTCTAGCATAAAATCCTTTGTTCCTAGTAGCAGTATCAAAGAGATCCTGGTCTAGCCAGACAGTGAGGGAAAACAAGGAAAATGGATTGTCAAACTGTTGGAATATGACCTGCACATAAATCCCACCAAGCTGCTCAAAGGGAAAGGACTGGCCAAATTGCTATCAGAATCAAATTGTAAGGTGATAGAATTGCATCAAATCTTCACCCAATCAAATGCACCCATCGTACAGCCTAGACAAGACAAATTACAAGTATTTGAAAAATATTCCTCTTCACTTTGGTATAAAAACATCATATATTTTCTGCAGCATTTTGAATTTCCACCAGATATGAAGAAGACAAAGGCCAAGTCTCTCAAGTTGAAGGCTATCAAATTATGCATTTCAAACTAGAACCTGTAATGGAGGGATCTTGGTGGCATCCTGTTAAAATTCCTTGATGAAAATGAATCCAAACAAGTCACATCAGAAATGCATAGAGGAGTATGTGGAGGACACCAGCATTGGAAGGCCACAGCTCTCAAGATCCTAAGGGTAGGGTACTACTGGCCCACCCTTTTCTCTGATGTGTTTTCTACTGTCAGGGCCTGCAACAAATGTCATATGTTTGCAGGGAAACAAAAATTACTATCACTACCCCTAAAACCTATCACTACCAGTGGTCCATTTCAGCAATGGGGGTTAGACTTCATAGAATAGATAAATCCACCCTCCAGTGGACAGCACAAGTGGATCAGCACAGCCACCGACTACTTAACCAATTGGATTGAGGTTGTGCCCACTAGGAATTCCACTGACAAGGTAATCATGAATTTCCTAGAAACTAATATTTTTCTCAGATTTGGTTGCCCCAAGAAGATAGTAACAAACAATTCCCAAGAATTCAAGTCTAAAGTCATGATTGAATTCTGTGGTAGTCATAAAATGCCCTTGAAACATTCCACACCCTATTACCCTCAGGGAAATGGCCTGGTACAATCATCAAACAAGACTCTCATCAGGATCATTAAAAATTTGTTAACTGAAATGAAGAAATATCGGGACTCTAAAATCAAGTATGCTTTGTGGGTTGATAGAATCAGCACCAAGAAGTCTTTGGGGACCTCACCATTTCAGCTTGTTTATGGCATAGACGTTTTTTTTCCCACTCAGATTGGTATATCGATCCTAAAATTCTTACAGGAAGAGATTGAGGAGCCCAATGACATCCAAAGGAGAATCTTCCATATTATATAAGTTCAACAAAGAAGAGAAGAACTAGATCAGAGGACTGAAGCATACCATAGAAAGATCAAATCATCCTTTGACAAGAAAACCAAGAAGGATATTTTTTAGAAAGGTGACCTGGTATTAAGGTGGGATGCCAAAAGAGATGACAATTCCAAGCACGGTAAATTTGACAACCTTTTGTTTGGCCCTTTTAAGGTGGTTGAAGCTCTAGGCAATAATACGTTTATCTTACACAATCTAGATGATGCAGACATATTTGGAGGTCTAGTAAATGGGCACTTCCTGAAACACTACTTTGTTTAAGGATGAGGGAAGTTCCCTCTTGTACCATAGATGCTTTCCTTTTATTGTTTCTTTTGATTAGTTAGTTGTGTGTGAATAAAGACTCCATATCCCAACAAAGGCACTGGGGTGTAGTTTCAGCTTTTAATTCAATAAAATGCATGGTTGAGGCATAGTAGAAGATAATATAGGGTTGGCATACAAAACATAGGTAAGATCAGTCGTTTAATCCTAAGGCACCGATCTACAGTTCTCAGCACCTCACAGGGACAAGATATCCCCAGTTCGAGCCAATGTTATAACCTAGGTCTTCACCCCTGCCCTTTTCCCTCCTTTACCCTATCCATCCATCAATTCAGAGTTTGTGGTTTCTTGTTGTGATCATTCTCCACTATTTAATTATTGATTTTCATGACCCTTTCTCTTCTGTACTTATTTTTCACCATCGTTTTTCTTTCTTGATAAAGGAACACATGTTCTGGTTTGAATTTGGAATACTCGTGATCATAGTTTCCACTAACTGAGCATGTAGAAGTTCCACCAAATCTTTGGTGTGTGAGTGAAGGATATATCTAGGTTCAACTAATCTATTGAAATCTCAGGAAGCTTCCTCAGAAGCTAGCAGCAAATCAGATCGGGCCATGTTAGAATCTAAATACATGCAAACAATGGGCTGACTCGATGGACGGTGAAGATTCGACATTGATATAAGATCGATGGTTCCCGTAGCATTCGGGTCTTCATAACGTGGAGAAAATAATTTTGTTGCAGTTACCTAACTCCCATGTTGATCACCATCAGTGGAATCCACATCTCCTAGATTGATGGTCCTCACAATATTTCAGACCCACTGGACCATTCTACCTTTAATGGTGGGGGGGGGGAGGGGGGGTCTAGAATGGCGTTTTCCCTTCAGTTGGCCCTACCTAATGTGGTGCCTCCTCATGATTTCGGATCTCCCCCCTCTCCAAACTACTTACCGCCTACCCCTCCCTCCGAAATCCTATTGGATTGCCTCCCGATACCACCCCTCTCACCATGCGTCGTCTTTCTTCCACTCACCTCTAATCACTACCAGCACTCTTCTCACCACCCGACACTTGTCTTCCATTCACACCCCTATATCCCCCCACGTATCTCTCTCACCTCTCGTTACATTACACCTATCTTCCACCTCCCATGTCTCTACCCTCCTTTCACCACATGCCACCTCTTACCCACACCCACATGATATTCCACGTCACCTCCACTCATCTCCACTTCAGCATCATCCACATAGTCCACATCCACTTGTATCATATCCTATTGGAAACTTGCCTCTACGTACTCCTGTTCACAACCAATTACACCTCCCCCAAGTCCAATTGGTTGGAAACATTGTTGTTATCCAGAAGTACTGATGGTAGTTATCAAGCCCAACATAGGGTGCATTTAGCTATCGATAGTTCAGTGAATATCTACTCCATGCAGTCGGTTTCCTCTAGTGTCCATAGCTAGCACACAGGCATGTCGATGCTCTATACAAAGATTTGTTCTATCACTTTGAGTCCTATTTTTTCCGACTCAATTCATCTAGCGCATGCATCGATTCTGTCTCAGAGACAATAGTAGTGTGTAGTCAATTAGTTCCAGTATTTTCTTAGATTAGATTAAAGAGTGGTGTTCTGTGTGTGATAAGAACCACTTTTGTTGGTTAATACCAGTGTGAAGTTTGCATGTTGTACTCCATGCATTATCAGTTAGATTAATGAGTCAGTTCTACAATCAGTAAATTAGAATTAGGTCTCAGTCCCATAAGGACGAGAACCTCTACAACTATGTTAAATAGGGAGTTTTTGGATATTTTAAGGGTCGAATTTTGGGAGAGGAAATCAATATATCAGCTTGAGTTGACCTTTTCTTCATATGGATAAAAGTCTCTACCTGGTGAACATGCTTTTGATGACAGTGTTTTTTTTCTAATCTATATGTGTGTTTCTTATCGTGAATGCAATCTCGATTTGTACTAAGTGATCTTCTTTCCTTTTTAGCTATTGTATAACTTGGCTTTATTAACATGCAACCTGTGATTACATATATGTCTTGATGAAGCCTTTTTTTCTTGCAACTTGTGGGGGTGATGGCGTCCTGATACATGTTTTATGCTTGAAATAATATTTTATGCATCAGACATCTTGCAGCAAATTACTCATAGAGTGGTGTGTTGTTTCCTTTCTTTTACCTCTATTTTTCACTGTCTATCATCAGTGTATCACCAACCAAGGAGATCCCTCATCCGTGTTTGTTTCAAAACCCAACCTTGAGCTTGTATTGGTAAAACCAACCCTCTAACTGACCCACAAAAAAAAAACAAAAAAAACTGAAGCTGATAGGTGGCCTAGCTTTTCCCTTTAGTAGTCAAGTGAAGACCTTAGGACCAACATGTAGCAACCCCAATTCAAAGGGAATCCTTCCATTGATTTTGTTAGAACTTAGATCCAAGTTTTCTAGCTTGTGTAGCAATCCAAATTCAACTGGAATTCTTCCGCTCAACTGGTTGTCACTAAATTTGATTCGATGGTTCAATCCCTTCCACCTGAGATTGATGAGAATTATATCTTATCTTGACTTATCCTTCAACTTAACTAGTTGAAGGATAAGTCAAGAAAAGATAGAATTCTCATAAATCTCAGGTGGAAGGGATTGAACCATCGAATCCTATTGACTTGCTCAAAGCATTCCTGTCAAAGTCGAGATGCTGCAAATTGACTAGACGACCAAACTCTGATGGCATGGTCCCATTCAAGGAGTTATATGAAAGGTCGATCCATCGAAGGCCTGTGAAATTAGATAATGAAGTTGGAATACTTCCACTCAGATAATTCATGCCAAAGTTGAGATTCTCCAACTTGAATAGATGACCAAACTCTGATGGAATATTCCCATTCAAGTAGTTATATGAAAGGTCGATCCATCGAAGGCCTTTGCAATTAGACAATGAAGTTGGAATACTTCCACTCAGACCATTCCAGCGAAAGTCGAGATGCTACAACTTGACTAGACCACCAAACTCTCATGGCATGGTCCCATTGAAGGATTTAAAGATGAGGTTAAGAAATCTCAGCGCTTTAAGTTTCTCGAGTTCAAGCAGAATTGTTGGCATGTTTTCAGACAAAAAGCAGAGGATGATGCTTGGCATGTTTAATAGGTATATTATTCTTGTCATTGATTGCAAGATAAGAGTATTCCTATCATTTATGGCTTTGATTAAAAAACAGGAACAGAAGATAAGTTCAGGATGATCAGGAGTGCAGTGATAATGGGGGAGGAGCAGCAACAGTGATTGTTGGATCAACAATTCATAATTCTCGATGACTGTCAGATCTCAAGAATGAACAGATATGGAGGATATATCTTGGGTGTTAGATCCAAGCGTGAGGATCAACCATCGTTGGATCCAAGAGAATCTGCATGATCTTTAAAAGTGCAAGGTGAAGCAAGTTCACGAGATGCAAAATCATGATTTAATTGTAGCCGACAGATCAAGGTGTGATCTGGACCATCGATACAATTTTATTTCGGAATATCACCTATCGCAAGTCAGAGTGACAAGAACCTCCATCGAAATACTCGCGAGATGCGAAATCCCGATTTAATCACAGCCGTCAGATCAAGGTGTGATTTGGACCGTTGATCCAATTTCATTTTGGAGTCTCACCTATCGCGACTTGGAGTGACAAGAACTTCCATTGAAAGAATTGTGATATGTGAAATCACGATTTAATCGTAGTCTTCAGATCAAGGTGTGATCTAGATCGTTGATCCCACGTCATTTCAGAGTCTCGCCTATCGTGACCTGGAGAGACAAGAAATATAAATGTCGAATTCACGATATGCGAAATTGCGATTTAATCGGAGCCATCAGATCAAGGTTTGTTATGGACCATTGATCCAGCTCCATCTCGGAGCTTCGCAAATCACGACTTGGAAAGGCAAGAAACATAATCATTGAATTCGCGATATGCAAAATCATGATTTCATCTTAGCCATCAGTTCAAGGTGGCGATCTGGATCGTCAATCTGACTCCATTTCAGAGTTTTGCGGATCGAGAGTTGGACATGTAAAAGAACATTCACCACAGGAATGTCGAAATCGCGATATGCGAAATCGCGATTTAATCGTAGCCATAAGATCAAGTGTTGATCGGGACCATTGATCCCATTCCATTTTGGGGTTTCGCGAATCGCGACTTGGAGGGGCAAGAAACAATACCACAAGAATGCCAAAATCATGAAATGCGAAATAGAAAAATGATCTGAGCTATCAGATCAAGGTTTGATGTGGACCGTTGATCCAACCCCATTTCAGGGTTTCAGATACCGAAAGTTGGAGTGCCGAAACACTTTGCAACAAGAATGTTGAAATCGCGATATGATCTAAGCTGTTGAATCAAGATGAGATCTGGACCGTAGAGTCATCAAGATCGTCGACCGTTGATCTCAGCTCCATTTTTGGGTTTCGGGGATCGCAACTTGGAGAGTTGAGCTGCCTCATCTCCAAATTCACAAAATGCGAATTCATGAAAAACACTTTATGCATAAGATCTTAGTCATGGCCTTGGTCATATAGTGAAAGGAGCTAACACAGAAAATATCTGTATCGGAGTTTCGGAGATCGCAACATGAAGTGTCGAGACACTTGGCCACAAGAATGCCAAAATGCTGAAACCTGATTTAAAAGAAAGCTTAATAAAGTTCATCCAATGGTGCAGATAAACTTGAATATGATCGGAGGGCTACTGTTCTCTCTCACAGTTAATTCATCAGTTACAAATCTGTTAGCGAAACTGAGTCATGATTCTTGATCGGTTGGCGTTTCAATTACTGAGATAGTTTTCTTTTGCTGAAGTAGATGTGAAGTGTAATGGCTATGTATGTTGTGCATAAAAGAAAATATATACAGACTGTGCGAGGTTGGTTGTTCTGTATGAAAAATAATTAAGTTGTAAGAAAGGGAAAATCACAGGATGCGCAGTGTGAGATAAAACTCAGAGAAGAGTAACAAATGAGGAAAAGACTTGAAGCAGAGCAGAATGATAGAACAAGTTGAAGCAGAGAAGAATGACAGAACTAGTTGAAGTAGAGAAGATTTGTAGATCAGACAAAGGAAGAGAAGAAATGCAGAACAGTTAGAAGAAGACCAGATTTACAAAACAAAGAAAAAGTGGTAAGAATCGATTTATCTATGTAATTGGTTGTTTAATTATTCATTTATATTCCAGGGTGGTTGGGAGGTGCTAGGAAGGACTGTTGTCCTCAAAGGTTCAAGTGGTAGCTTGAACATAGGGAGTTGTAGCTTCCATCTGGTTGCAGGTAGAGAAACCAGGGTGGCAGGGTGGTGCAAGGGAGAACAAGTGTTCTCTGTTATACAGGTTGGAGCCTATGTAACTGGAAGTTGGTGCTTCCATCCAATTGATGC
>JASDQU010250563.1:0-16346 GCA_032191745.1 Picea mariana | reverse complement strand
ACCCCTGTGTGAGAGGGGGATCCCAGGCAGACTTATACGATAATTGGATTTGACTCTCCCTGACTCAGGATGCTAATGTTTGTTTTGGAAACTTTGGAGAGTTATGCTCACGGCCTAATCCAAAGTACTAAGCCTAGTCTACTGTTGGTGGAGAATCCTAGAGAAGAAAATGTTCTAAATAATTTTTTAATTAGCGTTGATTTTATAGTTGTTCTTTACTCAACAGGGGTGCATGGAAGTGAAACGGATGGAATTATGACTCAGTCCCAAAAATGCATCAAAGATGATAAGCAATCATTTCTTTTCGATGAACATCTATCTAAGGGAGAGAGAGAGAGAGTTCTTTTCACTAACAAGCACTAATAAGGAATGTCCTCAAACAAATTTTCTTCAATCAAATCCGATGTGGTGCTAAAACTTTCAAAATACTTTCTGATATGCAAAATCAACCATGAAGATGTCTCTTTATTGTTTGTATATGAATAATGATTAATTCAAAACAATGCTCGTCTTGCTAATTATCTTTTTGGATCAACGAAAATCAGACCAACACAAGCAGGAATCGTACAAACAATACACCCTCTCGTTGTGATCAAAACAAGAAGCGAAAGAAAATAAACAATCGAAGAAAAATCAAGAACTTCACACCAAAAGAAATGTCGAAGAACAATGATCTTAACTAAAACCAAATGAAAATATCCGTAGGCCTTTGATGACCTTCACCAGAGTTTCTCGCTCAGTCAAAAAGGGGAGAAAGACAATGCATTGGTTTCAAACTCCAAACAACAGAAAAACTCAAAAACAATAGTGAAGAAGGCTATAAGATCTAAACAATAATGTGTTTGTTCTTCAAAAAGGAAGATGTCAAAGCTGAAAAAGGATGAAGCATTGACTCACAGGGAGACTCAGTAAGTGAAACCAGAGGCAAAAACCCTGACAAGAGCAATTCTGGAAAGTTTTTGGCCAAAAGAGGGCTGGCGCTCTGTTGCAAAGGGCAAGGAGTGTTATAGCACTCCGTGTAGGGCACTCAGGGAGCGCTGGCACACTGTTAACACAGAGACAGGGGCGCTAGGTTCAAAAATCTCCAAAAAATGTCAAAAATCCAAAAATTGCAGTCCAGTCTCGTCAATCAAGCTGAGTGCAATGGGGTAGGGAGTCAATCAGCTCATGAAATCAATAAAAAAGGAGTGAACCAAGTCCGAAAACAATCAAGGGGTAAGACAAGGTCTGTGAGGAGAAATCAAAACAAACAGTTTCAATTTGAGTGCTCCCCAGTGGAGTCGCCAGTTTTTGTTGTAGGAAAATCTCCCTGTGGACATGTAGATTGCCTCAAAGAGCTAGACCCTAAACTCTAAGATAGAAAGTTCTTAATGTGGACACTGAATTCCTTTCAAATCTATACAAACTAATGCATGAGGAGGAAGGAGAACAGAAGTACCTTTTAATCGACGTTTGTCCCTACACGCTCCGAGTCAAGCTCCAAACTCTCGCTCCTCGATTAGTCATGTAGACAAACAAAGTACGACCACTTCCTACTCTATTGATATTAGCTTGAAAATAGATCTATCTATCAACGATAAGTTCATGTAAAATCAGACACAAACTAGAAAGAAATAGGCCAAGCGTGTCATATTAATGAGAATAACGACAACAATACTTACAATCGTAGATGCGAATGCGACAGCTTCGTCAAGTCCCCTTTGCCTAACCCTTGCTTGAAATATCCATGACCTGGATGATAATAGCTTCACTGATCACTTTCCTTTAGCTGAATGTGTGTTTCCTATGAGATCATAGGTTTCATGCTAGCAATTCTTCCCCCTTCTCACCATCATAGAGCCTACTTATATAGGTTAAGAGAGGCTTAACCTCTTGAGGTATCTTTAGGGTAGGTTGAGGAATTCCCTCCTTAGATCAAGGATCTTCTGATTGAACCAAGAATTTGAATGCAACTACCTTCCAAACTTGAAAGATCCTTCCCTTATTCTCCTCAACGGGTCAACCACTGCCCAGATTAGACAATGCTCCCTCAAAAGGGGCATCAGGACGCTATAGCGCTCCCTAGGAAGCTTGAGGGGAGCGCCAACACTCCAAGGATGGATAACGCTCCTTCAGAGGGGCAGTTGGGCATTATAACGCTCCCTAAGACCTTATAGGGGAGCGCCAGCGCTCCTAAGGCTGATGCAGGGGAGCGCTCACCTTCAAAACCCTTGTTTAAGAGATCCTTTCAGGTGGTAAGAGTTCCTTTACTTCAGTTAATCATTCCCCCTCCTCCAAATCAAGTGTCTGAGTTATTCTAGATGTCTCCTTGGTGTCGTTATCATGGCAGCATGCTTTGTTTGATGTTTGTGACACTTGTGAATGACATGCGACACTTGCGACAATTGAGAGGAACATGCGACACTTACAACACTTATCGAAGTGAGCAATATTGAGGTGTAACACCTTCAAACCTGATAGGGTCTATCTTAATGACCTCATTTGAGATAATGTTCCCCAACAACTTCTCTTCTTCCATCCTGAAAAGTGATTTCTTCGGATTTAGCGATATGTCGAACTTCTTGCACTTCTGGAAAACTCTTTTCAAGTGCCCAAGGTGTTTTTTATCAGAGTCAGAGTATATTGTGATGTCATCCAGATAGATCACAATAAACTTGTCCTTTTTGTCAGCAAACACGATGTCCATTTCCCTCTGGAAGGTAGCTCCCACGTTCATTAGGTCGAAAGGCATCTTGGCATACATGAACGTCCCCCACGACATTGTAAATATCGTATTTTCCCTGTCGTCTAGGTATACCATGATCTGGTTATTACCCGAAAATCCATCTAGCATGGACATCTTTTGGGACCCCACCACCTTTTGCAGGATATAGTCCATTTTAGGGGGAGGGTAGCGATCCTTGAGGGACACTTTGTTTAAGTTTCGGAAGTCCACACATAGTCTTATTTCACCACTTTTCTTTCTTATAGGAACCAAATTGGCTATCCATTTTGAAAACCGTAAAGAAACGATAATCTTAGCTTCGAAGAGTTTCTTTACCTCTTTTTCGATCAACGACATTAGGAGGGGATTTATCCATCTCAGCTTCTGTTTGAAAGGCTTCTGGTCTTCTTTGAGAGGGATAACATGCTGGATCACTTTAGTGTCATACACCTTCAAATCGTCATAGCTCAAACGTCGGGGAAGTCCTTCATGAGCTTGATGTAGTCTTGCTTGACCTCCAAATTGAGCATTTTCGATAATTTGATTATTTTTGGGTTCTCCTTAGTCCTGATGTTGCAGTGATCTTGGGATTTCTAGCCACGTCATTTTCATCAAATATCTTTTCCAGTGGCGCTAATCGCTTCGGGATGATGTTATTTTTCAATTGTACTATGTCACTTCCTGCTATCTGGTTCTGGAAAGGGTCGTCATTACTATGTGCATCCATGCTCCCATCTTTGTCGCAACAACATTCATCGTCAATGTTTGTATTAACAAACTTGTCGCTCATTTGGAGAAACCTTTCCACCTGTTTTTCGTCTTCAAACACTTACCATTATTTGATATTATCAGGCACTATCAGCCTGTGCTTGACTTCGATTTCATATTTTTTGTTGGGGAAGATGGGGATTTTGAAAACCGAGGTTGTGGTGGCCAATGCATCAACTATCTGATTTTTCCCTCTCGAGACAATTGACAGATTATACTCCGAGAACTCCTCAAGAAGGTCCAACACCAAGTTTCTGTAAGCTCTCAACTTGGGGTGTTTTGCTTGATATATGCCTTTCACCTGGTTTATAATCAGCTCGGAGTCTCTGTGCATTGTTATCTTCTCCGCGTCTATTTCCTTTAAAACCTTTAGGCCCAAAATCAACACCTCATACTCGACCATGTTGTTTTTATAGTCAAAAGCAAGTTTGTATGAGCAGAGCTTTGAGCCCACTTTGGGGGGGGTATATCAATATGCTGACCCCAACCCCTTGTTTGTTGACCGCACCATCGAAACTCATGTTCCATATCTCATTCTCTGCACGGTTTCTCAGATCGATGCACTCGGCTTCTCGTCGTGCGGCTTCATCATCGACAGTCATAATGGTTTTCGTTTCATCCTCTTCAAAACTAAGGTCATTGTAGAATATGGAGGAACCCACCTCAGTGTCGACTGAATAGATGGGATGGTTATTTGGCTGCGTCTTACTGCTTACCATATATTTCAGCAGCACTTATCTATATAACTGTCCATCCTGGCCAAAAATGGGAATGGTGGCGTATGACATGTCCATTTGAAAAGTCCCCTTTAACTTCATAGCCCACGACTTGGATAGCAACATGCCAAATTTTTGGGGTATGTCCACCACGACCACGTCCATAACCATGTTCTTCAAAGGAATTTGGGCCAACGACACAACTAAGTCCTTGATGAGACCCAAGCACTTGACTTTCCTCGAATCAAAATAAAAAAGGTCATTATAGGGCCTAGTGATGTCCAAACCCAACTCGTCCATGATTACCTTTGGCATGAGGTTATACGATGCGCCGAAATCCAGCATGGCATTATGCAGGGTCATGTCATGGAATTTCAAACTGACATAGAACGGGGGAACATCCTCGGTATCGCTTGTCTCCTCAACATGCAGACCAAATAGAATAGGAGGGTGATCATCTTGGACATTCAAAGTATCGAGAGTCCCTCACATTTTTAGCATTTTAATGATCTGCTCTCGATACTCACCCTTTCTGATAAGTTCGTTGAATGAGACATAGATTTTGATTTTATCCATTTCATGCTCGAAGTTAAAAGGGGGACATACTTTTTCTACCTCTTTTCCACATGCTTCCCTGCTTGTTTCCAATGCTTTCCTCAGGGCCTCCTCCTTTGACTTCGTCTTTTTAGTTGCATCCTTGGTCGGGTTGTCCAAATTCGGTCAGCTTGTGGAAGGGGTGTCAGTCAGAGGTTTCCTTATGGGATTTGTCTACTAAGGCTCGATAGATGCTTCCTTGTTCCTGAGGTTATATTTCTTCTGAAACTGCATGATGACGTTTTGATAACCTTTTCTGAACTCTTATGTTTCCTAGGACAACGTGTCATCCGTTTCCCCAAACCATGCATCAACCATCTCCAACACAAAATCGTCGTTTTTTCTCATGTATCAATCATGTTCACCCTTTGTCAAAAACACACGTGGGTTCTTGTCATCGCAACAATGCATTTGGTCTTCGAACATCTGATCGAAGTATTCGTCTGCATAGTTGTTTTGGAAAGGAGGCCTTGTCTGTTGGTCGCCTTGATCTCTCTGCTCCCTCTGTCCCCTTTGTCTTATCTGAGGAACCTGACCCCTCCCGAGGTTCTAATTTTTGTGTTGGGGGTCATTCTGTTCTTAGGCAGTAGGTCTGTTTCCCATGGACATTCTCTCCATCAATTTCTCCATCGTCTTCATCATCAAGTCAAACTTGTCGTCCGAGGACTGAGATGTCGATGGCTGTGCATCTCCTTGGGGTTTCCTATCGCTTATGTTGAACCTCTGTTTGATCTTCCCTAACGCCATCATATTTACCTCAACTTCGATTGCGTCGCTCATCATTATGCCTATATATGCTGATATTCTTTCTCTCAGAAGTAAGGCAAAATCATTGTCGAAAGAGTTTGCATATCGCAGATGCATGGCCCCAGTGGGTCGGTGAACTTCTGCAGGGATTGAGTTATAAACTCATTAAACGGTTTGAGAATTCTTGCACTGTTTCCTCCGGCGCCCTCTCCATATTATTATATTGCGTCAATAGCTGCAAAGGGTTCTTCTTTTCTCCCCATCTGGCAATGAAGGCTGCTTCGAACGCGGTGAAATCTCGGATACTTGTTGGTCATAGGGCTTTGAACCACTTCTTCACCTCCCATGCAAAAATCTGTGTGAACAACCTCATTTTCGTGTCTGCATAAGCCACCTCCTCTAGGTCAACAAAATTGTTGAACCAATCTAAATGTTTATGGGCTGAAACATTCCCTTCAACATTGTAGAGCTTAATCCTTAGGCTGTAATTTTGGGGAAAATCATGCAGTTGGGCAGGTAGAATGAGGGGGGCGAATTTGGAAGCCATGGCTCTAGGAGGGTTGGGGATTTGGGGAATATTATTAGACAACAGATCTTGGAATCTCTTATGGTCGAAAACTATCTCATCCAAGCTGGTTTCCGACTTAGACCTGAACAGGGTTTGCTCAAATAATGCATCAAACTCAAGGTCGTCAATGCTTTGCACATCGTGTTTTGGTAATGAAAAGCTTCTGTACAGGTAATAGAATGGGTCTGACGCTTGTTCTCTAGTCCTGCACATAATTTTCTTGGGGTCGTACACATGCTCTGCATGGTTCGAGTCAGGTTTTTCTCTGGTATAGATCATTCTTGTAGCTAGGTTTCCTGAACCACATTACTTGGTGCTACTGGTCTTTTTTGACTAGAGTCGCCACGGTAAAGGTTTCAACCAGTGTAGATGTTTCTCCCTCTATTACCCTCAGGAGTCAAAACTATAACTTTAGTCGTTCTCCCAGGGAAGATTTATTCAATTCCGTCCTGGACAACGACACCAGAATGTTAGCACTATGTAAATATGTTTGGCTGATAAACAGATGATAGAGGTAACTATTTCAACCAACTTTGAGACCCGAAACTAGCCTTTCGTACTTGGAGAGGGCTCTCGAGAGAGACTTTCTCTCGATATAGGATATGGATTTAAATTGTCGACTAGATTTAACACTGTTAGATACTAAGTTTTGGTTCTATTGGCGTAAGAAAGTAAGACTTTGGGCTATGGAGTCGAATTTAAGGAACTGATGGAAACAAATGACTTAGTGATTGAACTTGAGAGGATAAAGGCTAAGTGAGTAACAATTTTTAGTTCAAAATCGTTGTGTGCGGTGGAGAGAAAAAACAGGAAGCAACTTGGAGCATCGTTGAGGATGAATTCATAATTAACTTTAGAGGAACTACCATTTGTCTAAAAGACGCGAACAAGGGGCGTTGCGCAGTGAATCCACATATTCAAAATTTCATTCTGATTTAGATAGGAAAACATATGAATAAAGAAAACATGAAGTACATATGCAAATAAAGGAAACAATACATCCAACTTCTACAATTAGAATCTTTTCATCAAAGCTTCAGGACTTTTGCATTAAATTTCAATCAAGCTCAAACTACATTCAATAGACACTGTCTATACTAATTTTGCCAACCAACCTGACTTACATCGAAAATATCAAATATATAGGCGAGGGCACTGCTTGGGCTACCTTGCTCTTCTAACTAATATCTCTAAAAACTAGCAAACTGACTGTTTTGCATTAAAGGACTCTTCGCATGACACTTTTCCAAAAATAGACAACAAATACATCTGGCTACATCATGACTGCTTATATTCCACCACGTGGATTCGATTATCGACCAGGTCTCGTCATGAGAGGGTGATGTGTCAATGATTTCCTTCGATTAGGTATTTGAGGGACAAGTGTTTGTCAGAGTCCTGCTATCTACTGTAACGACTTTGGTTTCTACCGCATGCTCATTTGTTGGGGGAATGTGCGCGATAAATGGCTGTTGACTGTCATGGCCGTTATCAAAATGACAAAACGTTTTAGGGCAATGCCTCCTTCAAAACTATCAAGATTTGTTCTCTTTTTGAGGATACAAGAACTGACTCGGTTAATATTGTTTCTTCTATGCAGTAGCGAGAGTCATGCGAGCTTTCTCCTCATCCTCTTCACATTCTCTGAAATTCTTCGCATACCTATATTCTGAAAGCCTCTGTGTTTCGCACAGTTGTACGATTGTATCTTATGCCTCTCTGAGCTATCTCTTGAGCCACGTCACGTTTCCTTTGCGGCCTTGCGTTGCTGACACCTCAAGGGTCTTTTTCGATAGTTGTTGTCTCAGCTGCTTGTTTTCCTGGTAAAGTTTGATGATAGTTATTTTTCCTCCTCGTTCTGCTCATACTTTCTCGGCTTATACCTTCAATAGGTTCCAACAGAATAACACACATAAGTAATTCTTCGGCAATCGATCTTGTGCATGGCTCGTTTGGGACTCAGGTTTCCCCAGCTTCCTTGTTCTTCCTTGGCCTGCCCCTTCTCTGAGGTATATGATGTTGGGGAGACATGGCTTCTACTGTCCTTCCTTCCTACTCAGGTCCTTCCCCTCCGAGTTCCACACAGTGTGTTATCATTTTTTCCGTGGGTAAAGGGAAAACTCTCTTTGGATCCTTAGGGACACTTGTTGTGAGTGAGAGCGAATCCCAGTCGCTTTGGGGCTCGGTCCTATTCTGCTACTTCACGTGCCCTTTCTTATGTTTTGGGAGGTCTCCATGGTGTGACTGGTATTTATCCTATGCACGGTGGATCCAACAAATGCACAAGGCGAAAAATTCGATCAACCTTGGCTTGCGATAAAAATTACAAATAGTGCATGGACCTGGTTTCACAAATAAAATGGATGCAAAGCATCTGAAATTTATAACAGATCGGGCAGAAGGAGGAATCATGCCAAAGAACATGGAATTCATGGCAACTAGATGTTTCAAATTGAATTGCATATTTTCCATAGCACATCCTTGAGTGTAAAGTATAGACGATAAAGGTTGCAGGGCATACATGATATGAACGCCGTAACTTTTAATTCCCTCGACCTTCATAATGAGTTGATAATAGTTACTACACTTGCCGACGCGACTTCCATTAACTACTTGACTCGACCTGGGGCACATAGAGACTACCTTTTAATAAGACCCCACTCTCTGGGAACAACATACCCATACCATTTACACATGTTTCGACTCTGACATCCCTTCCCGTTTCCAAGGGCCAATCGACCATTCGCTGACTTCGACCCTTTCATTGTTACGTAGCTGATTTCACATGTTTTGAAACATGGGACATAACTCGACTAAAACCGACTCTAATTGAAAGGGAAAATGGTGGCACTAACACTTACAACCCAAAATATTACAAAGGCATTGTTAAAGATTTGTTGGAAAAACAAGAAGCATCTGAATTGAGAGAGGAGGAAGAGGGGATGCCAATTGCATTACATTGTTGAAATGATTCCTGACAAACTACACATGGTGCTCATTGTTGGGTGCAGACCCATTTTGTGGAAAAGGCTATTTTTGGAAAGAGAAGCACGAAATGGGAGAAAGATAGCTGGAAGGAAAAGCAACACGTACAAGGTAAAGTCGTATGCAAAGGAAGAAAGCATGCAAGGCATGCATGAAAGAGGACCTAACCATGCTAGGGTTAGGGTTTTGGTAAGATATTGTAATGGTTGATAAGCCAAGAATAAGTGTGAATAAGTACCTAGGAGGTCTAGGTCGAGATAGATAGAGAGGAGGGTTTTTGGAGACTCTAGCATGTAAGAGAAGACTGTTTTTGTGTAGCTAGGAGAAAGATTGTAAGATCTGTCATCTTTTTGTAAGTTGTTGAGTTGTAGGAGAGTTAAGAAACTTGATCCAGAGGGTTAGATCACAGGCTAAGGAGCGTGGTGCGATCTTGTCATCCTTGCAAGGATCAAGAAGCATGTTGAGATTGTAAGATCATACACTGTAGTGCGCGTGACGCGATATATTGAATAACCATAATAAAAGAGCTTAAGAGCCAAATATTTGTGGATGTAGCCCAGGAGGGTGTCAACCATGGTAATTCATGTGTTATGTGAATGGTTTATTGTTTATGTCTTTTCTTTTAATGATAAACTCTTAGATAAACGTCTTGATGAAGTAGTTGGATTCGTTGATTTACATGCATGGATAACGAACGGCAATATATTAAATCTAGATGAATGAGATAGTAAATAAATGAAGATCACAAAGTATAACCCAGATCCCCGCTCATTCCTAGACTGCAAGCACTCGAGCGTTGCAGTCACCCATAGAACTATCTTGAATGAGATTGTACAATACACTTTGTGTACCATGTTACCTTCTGGTTTACCAAGAGGGTTGATAGTTTTAGAGGGATTTGTTGGAAGCTTGTTAGATTTGAACCTGGGTTAGCCCAAGAGGTAGGAAGAAAGAGTAAAACCAAACAAATGGTTATGTTTCCAGTTGGAACATAATGGTATCGAGTAAGTGGGATCCGTGAAGAAATCACAAAGAAAATGAAGCTATAAAAAGGAATGTTTAGACCGTGGAATCCAACGAAGGCAGAGATCAAAAGCTGGTTGAAGACAAAGGAGTTGGAGTTTGCGCAAAAAGACAACAGAAACCCTAAAATAACACTGCACAAATATCTGGACAAGTACGTATTTAGCGACTTGCATGATGTGTTTTTCAGTGATTTACCACATGTGTTGTAGGAGTGGATATTGAGGTTGAAAGATAACCATGCAACAAATCTGATCAAATAGTTGGAGTGGAATCTTGTGGAGATCTCACAGTTACAACAAGTTGATAACAAATTCACGCACGCAGTAGACTTCTAGTGAGACAATATTGTTTCAGGATTTATCACAAAATTTGCAGTAGACACTACGAAGCCTTACAACGCAATAGAGAAAGAGTTTCTAAGAGGACCATGAGGAAGGTATATTTGATTGTTGTATACTTCTATAAAGAGATTATTGTATAACAAAGGTGTAATGACTATGGAGTCAGACAGTTAAACTTCCCTACATGCTTGGGGGAATGGGGGAAGCATTGACAAGAGCTGGAGGAATGGAGGAAGAGATGGATAAAGGAAAGAAGGAGGAGGCCTTGGACCCAATCATGATGGAGGAAGTTCAAATCAAGCAGATCATGGAAATAGCTGGAAAAATGTGTAGTGGAGTACCCTACCAATATAAGATGAATAATAAGAAGAGAGCCATAGCAAAGAGAGAGGGCTTGGAAAGTGATGAAGAAGAGGTAGAGGATCTCCGGGCTGTGGAGCAGATTGAAGAAATCTTGCGCGGAACCTATGAAAGGAAGACATGTGGTTGAAGGGAAGGAACAAAAGGTAGAACTCCAATCCATGTAAATGTCAGTGTGGAACCCATAACCCCATGTGCAACTAGTACACCAGAAAGAACACTAGTATACAGACAACCGTATTTTAGTGGCAGAAGAATGAGAGGACAAGGATCCAGTCACAACGCATCAACTAGGGGATCCAATTCAAGAAGCATTAGTCAAGGATATACACCACGTGGAGGTAGTAGTCCAACGTAGTTTGCAATGGCAAGACATGATCATACCGTTAGGTTACTGGAATTTAGGGGTGAGGCGATAGAAGACCCTGAAAAACACCTATTTATTTGTGCAAAGATCTGGGAAGCAAAACAGATCATAGATGAGGACACAAAGTTGGCGCAGTTAGCCATCACACTAAGAGACCGCGCACTAGATTGGTACATGAGTCTAGATGTAAACAGTCCACCAAGGACAACAAGGATGTTGGTAGAGGTAAGAAGACTATTGATAAATGAGTTCCAAAATCCCAACTCAGAGAATCAATACATGAATGAGATGATAGAGATCAGACAGAAACCATGAGAATTTGTCTGGGAAATTGACTAGAGAATTCAAATGTTTAAAAGGGAAATTAAGGAATGCCATGACTGACATGCATCATAGGAATTTGTTTGTGAATTCTCTGTTACCACATCTGAAATACCCACTCATATAACAAAAATTACAGACTCAAGCAGAGGCTCTGCAGACATCCTTACAACTGGAAGAAAACCAGTATCATAAGATAGATCCATCCATAGAGGAATTGAAAGAGGATCTGAAGAATTTAACCTTTCAACTAAATCAGAATAAGGGCAAGGACAAGAGAGAAGTTGTTTGGTGTACCACATGAAGGACAAAAAAACACCACAAGAACGAACACCCAACATTCATGCAGTATATGGAAACATGAATTCCAAATCCCTTACCAACAGGAGGACCCTGATGTGAGATTTGTAAAACAAATGGACATGATCCATATCACTGTCATATGATGTAGAAGTACCAGACAGTACCAAAGAATGCATACTGTACTTTTTGCAAGTCAGTAGGGCACAATGATAAAAATTGCAAAAAAATGGATCTAATGAGGAACAAACTTTAGATACGTATAGGGTACAAGAAGAAATGATGACATGACAAGTTGCACCTCAGTTTAATAATGTACCACCTCAGTATAACACTACGCCACAAAAGTATAACAATGCGCAACAACAGTATAACACTGCACAACCACAATATAACCTCGCACGGTACAATCAGGTACCCCAATATAATACACTGCACAGAGATCGCGCTGGCTACAGAGGTGGAGGACGAGGCAGAGGTCCAGTAGTGTGCCATAATTGCCAACATCCAAGGCATTATGCAAGGGAATTCCCACTTCCACTTGCGACATGCATGTATTGTTGCGCAATAGACCATGATACAGAGAAATGCCCAACACTTTTGGGGAAGATTCAAGAAAAACAGAATGAAAAAAATCAGAACGTTTAGTGGATTTCTTCGGAGGCAAGGGAGGATGGCAGTAATATCAACATAGTGATGTGCGGAGGCATTAAAACAGGAGATGACATAGTCAAACAAGAGCCAATACAACACTAATGGGTTAAGAAGAATATTGAGCCACCAAAGAGGTTTGATGCAGGAAAAGAGAAGGAAACCTTCAAGGAGGAAAGACAAGAGTTTATCAAGCAGAATGTTGCATCTACATCTTCCACATAGAATACTCAAGACATCCCCACATATGAAATGTCGTCAGTAATGGACCACACCAATGAAGTACACCCTGGAGACCAAGTAAGTAATATTCAAACTTTTCTGCAATCCCGTGTTAAGTTATTCAAAGATCCACCATTTGTTAAAATATTACAAAATCTGCTAGATATATGTAACACAAACACTGGGGGGAAATTATACCAGAGAACATTCAATCACCTCCATGATAGAAGAAGGACAAGCAGAGAATTTAGATTGAATTCCAATATTAGATATTTCAACATGGGAGATGTTATATTGGACCTTGGATCTAAAGTAAATGTCTTACCAAAGAAGACTTGGTAGTGTATAGAAGAGCCCACACTAGGATATTCACCTGTCCAATTGAAGCTAGCAAACCAACACAGAGTTCTACCAATTGGAGGGCTTAAGAGTGTGATAGTAGATCTGGATGGAGTGCGCACTAAGACATATTTTGAAGTAATAGAAATAGTAGATGGCACAACACATTATCCAACATTGCTTGGGTTGGATTGGGAATTTGATAACTAGACCATAATCAACTTGAAGACAAGGAAAATAACATTTGAGTGAGGGGAATATCGGGTCATTGCACCCTTGGACCCATATAAAGCCGAAAGATTTGTGGAACAACCCTGTCTGGATTTAGAAGAAATCAACCAGCTGTATAGAACCACGACACGCACAAAATATTACATTAACCCAACTGTATATGGGGTACTCAGCTGGAGAAGTATCACCTCATGTGCTTCTGATTCAGATACAGGACTGGAGAATTGGCAACAACGCCTACATAAGGTATCTATAAGAAGGTGTGCAAGAATAGACCGCGTAGTAAAATGGGTGGGTACAGAGATAAGAGAACCCCCTATTTTTCATGGGATGGATGATTTAGAAGAGATCCCGACGAAATATGAGGAGGAAGTATCAGATAATTAGAGGCTCTTATCCCTAGATATCACACTTAAGGATACACTTTCAAAATGGTGGGGTGCACACAGAGAAACAATTAAGGATTGGTACCAATGCAAGCGATTACTGCACATTAGATTCAGCGCAGAGCCGATAAGCAATGAGACGTAGAGATATGATGGACATGGGACACTAACATAAAAATTGGAGAAATGCAGAACACCATGGAGGATGACACCACTAGAGGAATGGCCTCATCAATTCATCCACACATTGGAAGGAATTCCAACAAACTAGTATGTAGACCAGGAACTACGCAGAGGCATTACATAATGGACAAAATTACAAAAAACATTTTATAGTCACTTTCTCATTTGAACTTGAGAACCCCAACATAGATTTAGCACTGAAACAGATAAGAGGAGTGATATTTTTTTATGAACCAGAAGTTGAGCTTATAACAGAGTATCAACAATAGCACAAACAAACAATTAAGGAACTATTGTCATGCTATCATGTGGAAGAAGAAGCACCAGATGAAGATAAACCGTGCAACATCCATATTGCAGAAGTTGAAGGTGAAAGAGAAGTGGAAGGTCCATCTTTGGAATCAAAAGTTTTTGCTGCACCAATTAGGGTGAAAAAAGTCAACATTGGGACAACTGATAATCCAAAAATGGCCAACATTGGAGACTATTGGGATGAACAAACAATGGAGAGGATAACGCAGTTAATGTGTGAGTACACCGACATGTTCCCAACCATGTTTACAGAAATGAAAGGCATAGCAGGAGAGCTAGGAGATATGAAGATACCTCTCAAACCTGAGGCTAGATCTATCAGACAATGACTGTATAGATTGAATCCAATATATAAGAAGAAAGTGAAAGAAAAAATTGACAGAATGTTGGAAGCTAGAATCATAGAACCAATAGAATAATCAGAATGGATAAGTCCTATGGTAGTTCAAGAGAAGAAGCAAGGAGGCATAAGGATATGTGTCGACAAGAGGAAGCTAAATGATGCTTGCCTACATGACCCTTTTCCTACCCCTTTACTGATGAAGTCCTAGAGAATGTGGGAGGTCAGGAACCATATTCATTCATAGATGGATTCTCAAGCTACCACCAAATCAAAATAGCTCAAGAAGACAGGTATAAGACTACCTTTTCCACGGAATGGGGATCCTATCAATACACAGTCATGCCTTTTGGGATGAAGAATGCACCAACAATATTCTCAAGAGTAGTCATAGCTACATTCAAATAATTCATCCATTAGTTTTTATAAGTGTACCTTGATGAATGGACAATATACAATTTGTTGAAAGACCATGTAGAGGTGTTAAGGCTAATGTTGGAAAGATGTAGGCAATGCCAGATATCCATGAACATTAAGAATTTCATATTTGGGACACCTTTTGAAATTTTATTGCGTCATATAGTATGCAAACAAGGTCTAATAATGGATCTTGCAAAGATTGTAGTAATTGTGAATTCTCCACCACCAAAATCAGTGCAACAGTTGAGAGCCACATTGGAACATACAAGTTATTACATAAAATTTATAAAAGGGTATGTGCAGATCATTGCGCCGATGGAGAAATTGCTCAAGAAAGATATCAGATTTCAGTGGGATGAGGACTGTCAGCAAGGGTTGGACACCTTGAAAGAGAAGATGGTCACAACACCAATACTAGTATTCCCAGATTGGGAAAAGATATTCCATGTGCATGTAGATGCATCAACTATAACACTTGGAGCAATTATGGCGCAACCAGGAACATGGGAATTGGATCATCCGATAGCATTCGCTAGAAGATAACTTTCAAAGTCAGAAAAAAAATATAATACTACATAGAGAGAAGGCCTAGCTATGGTCTATGCACTTCAAAAGTTCATACATGGTAAATGTGTCTCCCAGAGCAATGACACATTTACCATCACGCGTGAAATGATCAGGCTTGATCCTGAAGCAACATAGACACCACTGCAAGAGGTCGAAGAGATGGAGATAATAATGGAAAAGATACCCACGGAGGTTCTTTACGAGCTACAAGCGAGATTCATGCCAGAAGTGCATTCAAGGGCCCACACATATGCCACCAACCTAGAGGTGAGTAGAAGAGTTGTGAAAATGCTACAAATTACATGCAACCAACTAAATGTGGAGAAACAGGAATAGAAAGATCGCACAAACATGCTTGAGCAGGGAGTGATTACATCTTATAATAGAATCCAAAACATCGTGCAAGTACCAGAGCCTAACACAACGTAGAAGATTGATCACATTGTGCAAACAATTGATCAATACTGGCAGGAGATCGAAATCCTAAAGGAAAAACTCATTCCTACAACTTCCTCAGAGGTGAAAGAACAAAGGAGACAAGAAGCTACATGACAAATGGATGAAATGGAAAGACATGTCATCGTAGCCATGAACTTGTTTGACAAGGAAATGCAACTGTGGATAGTATTGGAGGAAGATGAACAGGTCGAACAGTGGGACCAAGAAGAAGGAAAGATAAGCGTATCCGTCTAGGACCTCAAGTAGAGGCACAAAACAATGAGTATCACCGAGCGTCTCAAGGGAGAATAAGACATGAAGAAGCTGGAAGCAGAACTAATAGCATCTTAGATGTAGAGGTAGGAGAGATAGTTGCATATGGAACCTCTCCAAGAGCTAGCAGCGGAGATTATCGCACAGTTGGAGGAGGAAAAGAAGAACATGGTGCAAGCACAGGAAG
>JASDQU010250560.1:1567-16346 GCA_032191745.1 Picea mariana | reverse complement strand
ATGGACCAATTGTTGAACACTATGGTTTTCAAGTGGATATTTGATATTTCATTTGGTTAAAATATTTTGGTTATGAATGTTGTGAGTATGTGAATAGTCCATTTGATAATTGGTTTACAATGTTTTGATTGTGATTTGAGTTAAACTCTTTACCAAGGCACTGTCAATTGTACAAATGATATGATAGTTATGCATGGGTTTACTACCTTCCACCACCCTCACACACTTTGGCATTAATGTCTGCCTCCTTACTAGGTTACCTCTGTTGATTGTTGGGCAAATCTATGAGTTTTGAGTCCTGTGCATACCCCGTTCAAACCCTTGTCCCTTAGCCCAGCTCACTGTGTGTTCTCTCCTGGCTCCTGTAGGGCGAATTGAACCCCCATGGTGTTCAGAGTCGGTTTTGGTTTCATTTTGCCAGAGAAGACTGCCCCCGTAATTTCCCCCAGAGTCACGTTTTTGCATGAGCGATTCTAGGAAAATGGATTTGAATTAGATCAAACCATTGAAAACCTAGAACTGTTGTTAGCCCCTTTACCTTCACCATGAGCGGCTTCCTCAAAAAGTGAGTTACTACAGAGATCTAGCTCTTCTTTTACAGGTCAATTTTCAGTGGCTGGAACATACGTTTTGGGTCTATGTGCATTTGATGAAATGTCTATGACTTCTCCAGATATGGGCCACAGCACCTCTCTCACTCGTCCAAACATGCGTCTTTGCCCCCTGTTGAACCCTTGATCAATTCAAAGGGTATTCAACCAGTCTGGCAGAAATTTTTTACATCTATAGGACATGTGGTTTTTAAAAGAAGAAAAACGTGTAAGCAGCTACAGCCATCATTCGATTTGATTGCACAATGGCTGGTATGATTTTGTTTAATTTTAGCATGATTCTGTTGGCTCAAATCACATTCATGTCTGTTTGTTTTGAATTAGCATTCGATTTGGTTTGGTTTGGATTAGTAAAGGATCTGTTTGATAGATCGCATACAGTTCTGTTTTGGCTGTATTGATTCAAAAATGATTTTGTTAGTTTAGAATTGATTGTATTCGTTTTGAATTAGTAACAAAAGAATGGTTTAATAGATAGCATACATTCCTGTTATTACTTGATTAATTTAAAATGATTCTGTTGCAGATATGACCAGCTACATAATCATTTGATTCTGTTAGCTAGTCATAAAAGTTGATTATTTTGATGATTTTACAACTGAACATTATCTAAAAATTGTCTTCTTGTGCCTATCTGCAGGTACATACGAATTTCATTGACCAATTGGACATGCTAAAATAGTTTAGATATAGCGTTCAGTTGTTATCCATAGGCAAAAAAAATAGAAACTTGGGATATCTTCCCAGATTTGATGTAAACAGTTTTATAACTTCCACGGGGAGGTTTTACCCCGTGGAAAACTTATAAATACTTCTTACTTTTGTAATAAGGATCATCCTCATTCATGGGAGAACAAGGATATGGAATTTTAATACAGACCGAGACAGAAATTGATGTTCTGCTACAGCTTTAGCTTTTCATAAAATCAATATTTTGTTTCATGTTCTTGTGTATCAATTTGCATTTGGTTAATGACTACTTTAGCTATCTTAGTCTTTTGCAAATGATATAATTTAATCAATATAATCCATATCTGATTTCTTCCAGTGTTTAAAAAACATAGCAATTACTTTATTCAGTTTGTGAATGACATATTTCTCTTCTTCATCAATTGAATTATTAAGTATAAGTTTTTGCATAACAGGTTTACCTTATTGTAGAGATTTATAAATCATATAATTGTTATGATTTTTTATGTCTTGTTTGTCCTGTAAACAAACTCAAAGAGCATTGCAGCTATCGTTTACGAGAAGCTTCTGGATCATCCGGTGTGAGTTTCCTTCCTCCGACCAGCTTCGAAGTCATCATACACAGGACAAATTTGGAGCGTTTCTAGGTCAGTTGGTCATTTGTTTGTTTAGTATATTATTAGTAGTTTAGTTTAGATATAAGTTTAGTTAGATATATGTGTAGAATTAGTATATTATATTGTTTAATTTCAGTAAGTTTTACTTCTTGTTTATAAAATTATAAAATCAAAAAAAGAAATACCTTTTTCTGTCTTAGGGCAGAAAGCAAATGAGTTTTACAGGTTTTATTTAAATCTGTATTTTGTAGATATTGTATATTTTGTAAATAAGTTATATTTCAGTTAGTAGTTTGTATATATAGATAGTAGATTAGTTAGTTTGTTTAATAGTTAGTTTTAATTAGATTAGTTAGTATTAGTTCATTTTAGTTATTGTTAGTTTGTTTTTAGTTAATTTGTTTTATTTAGTTTTAGTTAGTTTAGTTTGTTTCATTTGTTTTAATTAGATTAGTTAGTTTAGATTAGTTTTTTCTTTGGTTTCCCTAGGACCTTAGATCGGCTAACAGAGCCGCTAATCCCGTCAAGATGGTTCATTCCAAACGGCTTGGGTTATTAGACAACCCCAGACCGGTTCCACTCTCTCAATTGACGGATGGTCGATTTTGCCCGTCAACACAATGTTAAGTCCAAAGAAGGATGGTGGATGGAGGATGTGTATAAACTCAAGGGCTATAAACAAAATCACCATCATGTATAGATTTCCTTTACCCGAGATGGATGACTTGATGGATTGCTTGAGTGGGGCAAAGTTTTTTTCAAAAATTGATTTGAAAAGAGGATATCATCAGATTCAGATGAGGGAATGTAATGAATGGAAGACAACATTCAAGACAAATGAAGGGCTATATGAATGGCTTATCATGCCATTTTTTTTGACGAATGTGCCAAGTACTTTCATGAGATTGATAAACGAAGTCTTGAAAGATTTCATTGGGAAGTTTGTAATTGTATATCTTGATGATATAATGATCTTCAATAGAACGGAGGAAGAACATTTGAGACATTTAACTTCAGTGATGAGGAGGTTGGAGCAAGAGAAATTGTTGATAAATCTGAAGAAGTCATCTTTCATGAAGAAAAAACTCGTTTATTTGGGTTTTGTGATCTCTTCAAATAAGTTGAAGATGGATCCTGAAAAGGTAAGAGCAATCAAAGAATGGTCGTTACCAAGGAATATCTTTGAAGTTATAAGCCTCCATGGACTAGCCCGTTTTTAGAGGAAGTTTATTAGAAATTTTAGTTAAATTTGTGCACCAATGATGGACATAGTCAAGAAAAGACATAAATATTTGCATTGGACAAAGGAAGCAGATAAAAGTTTCAAGTTGTTAAAGGAGAAGATAACTAGACAACGAGTTCTGGTTCTGCTAGATTTCAGTAAGACATTTCAAGTGAGATGTGACGCAAGTGGATTTGCGATTGGAGCAGTCTTAAGTCAAGACAGTAGACCGATTGCATACTTCAATGAGAAGATGAATGAGACTAAGATGAAACATTCCACGTATGACAAGGATTTGTATGCAGTCATACAGGCATTGAAGAAATGGGGGCACTACCTGGTTCCAAAATAGTTTGTTTTGTATAGCGACAACCAATCCTTACAACTTATAACGAGACTGAAAAAATGGAACCAGAAACATGCAAAATGGGTTGAATTTATACATAAATTTACTTTTGTTATAAAGCACATTTCTGGAAATGCTAACAATGTTGTTGATGCATTGAGCAAGAAATGTTTGACTCTGCAAGAGTTTCATGTGACGACCTTAGGTTTTGATAGCCTTAAGGAAATGTGCAGAGATGATGAAGCATGTGAGAATCTTGTTCTGAGAGACAAATTCCAATGGATTGAATATTTAATTTAGGATGGACTATTGTTTAAATTAAATCAGTGGTGTATCCCGAAGAGTTCTATGAGAGAAAACCTTTTGAAGGAAAAACATACTGGGGGATTGTCTAGACATTTCGTCCATGACAAAACATTTGTACAACTAAACAGTTTGTATTATTGGTCATGGATGAGGATGGATGTCAATAAATTTGTCAACAGATGTAGAATCTACCATCACGCAAAGGGGAAAAGACAAAATACAGGATTGTATCAACCATTGCCAATACTAGAGAGGTCGTGGGACGCAGTAAGAATGGATTTTGTGTTGGGACTGCCAAGGACATAGAGATGTTGTGATTCCATATTTGTGGTAGTCGACAGATTCTAAAAAATGGCACATTTAATTCCATGTCAGAAAAATAGTGATGCAACACACATTGCAAATCTATTTTTTAAAGAAGTTGTTCGACTTCATGGTTTACCCAAGAGTTTTGTTTCAGACAGAGATACCAAATTTGTTGGTCATTTCTAGAGGACACTATGGAAGAAGTTGGGGACAAATTTATATTTTAGCTCAACATATCACCCTCATACGAATGGATAGACTAAGGTAGTAAATTGAAGTTTGGGAAACTTATTGAGGATTTTAGTAGCTGAACACGATAGTCAATGGGATCAGATTCTACCACAAGAGGAATTATCATATAATGACTCACCTAATCGGAGCACAGGACAGAGACCATTCTAGATAATGTATTGAATGAAAACAAGAGGATTATCTAAGTTGATATACTTAGAGAATAATGAATTCAGGAGTGCTGGAGAGGAAGATTTTGCAGTAGATATGCAGGAGGTCCACAGTAAGATTAAAGAGCATTTGTAGAGTTCCAACTAGGAATATAAGCGCAAATCAGATCATCACATGAGGGAGATTCAATTCAAAGTAGGATATTAGGTCTTAGCACATCTAAGGAAAGAAATATTACCAAGGAGAACATATAACAAGATGAAGATGAAAAAGATAGGGTCGTGTAAAATTTTGAGGAAATTTGAGGCAAATTCTTATGAAATACAATCGCCAGAGGATGTGGGCATATCATCCATGTTCAAAATAGAAGATATGTACCCTTAGAGAGAATATGAAGCGAGAGGAGAAGAGAATCAAAAGGAGGCTCAGTGGGTCAAGCAGATGCCTGTAGCTGAAAAACTGCAGATGAAAGAGATCATTGATCAAAGATTTGGTAAGAAAACCCGGAGGAAGACATATTTTGAATATTTGGTAAAATGAAAGGGACACGCAATTGAGGATACCAGTTGGGAAAATGAAGAAGATATCCATAAACATGGACAAACGGTGCAGGAGTCCATGAATGTTTTCATCCAGAGGAGTATGATGTAGGAGCATCTCCAACAAGCGCAAGTGGAGGACAACTGGATATACACCAATGCGCATTTTGAAGACATTTAAACTTTAAATTTTAAAAGATGAAACATTAATGTAATAGCTGGAAGGATGTAATTACTCTTAAATTTTTTGGGGATTGTAATGCAGATATTGAGAGTTGCTCTCATTTGTCGGTTGGAGGCATTTAATGTAATAAATGTAAATTAGTTGTAGTCTTTCATTCAATAAGATAACTTAGAGTTGTAGGAGGGAAAACTCAAGAAATCTCCCTCGTATGTATTGTATGATAATTCTCAATTGTAAGAGTAGAAGACATAGAGAAAGAGAGCATACGAGAACATAGAAGAATAGATATTGTAGAATTTGTATGAGCAGGTAGTTGTTTCTATAGAAAACCATGTACAAAAGCACTTGAATTAATATAAGAAGGCTTTAATCCAATTTCATAGTGTTGTTATGGTTATTGTTTGCATATATTGAATGGCATGTTTACAGTTTGCTTATATTCTTTGTTATGCATTCGTTTCAATGATTTATGTGTATGACTTCATGTTGAATGTATGAAGTCTATGAGAGGGAGAGTATAAGTTTCAATTTCTTCTTGTCCTAAGAATTCCTGCAAGGAGTGTAGTGAAGCTCTGCAAGGAGCGTGTTGACAAGATTATGAGTCTTACCTCACAAAATATCAGGAGAGATAGAGTTGTTCTTATACCAATAGAAGTGCGAGTATAGCACAGATCCATGCAAGGTGTGTGCAGGCCAGGTTGAAGTATTAGAATTTTCCAACCCAAGGAAGCGGTTGAAGAACTTCTGTCGCAAGGAGTGCGTAGATTTGGAGTGTTTGGATAATCAAAGATTATTGTGAGAGCCACAAGGAGTGCATGCACGAATCCCTTAGAATCCTTAAGTTCACAGCAAGAACCAAGCTCAAGAAGGATAGAGACTTAGAAAAGTCCAAAAGGAAGGACAAGGTCACCTCACATAAATCAAGCCTAGGAGGGTTGATGCCAATTGTTTGTCCAGGAAAAATCGAGAGCCTAAACGGACGATGAGAGCTCTCAGAGGGAGAAGCATTGATTTTTCGTGGACAGTCAGATATAGTAGATTTGCGAGAAATATAAGGCCGAGTTTATTTCAACACTCACAAGATCCGGAGAGATAGTAGTCATTAGATCCAAAGGAGAGTGAGTTGCTGATTGGATGCTATGAAATTTTGGTATTTCAGGAGTCGAGAGAGTGGAGGAACTTGCTAATCGGAGGTCATAAATTGTGAAATATCGATGCGATATGGGCTGTCAGATCATGGGAGAGTCATGACTATTGATCTGTGGAAAGGAAGTTGCAAGTTTGGATATCGGGAAAAGCGAGCAATATCACATTGTGAAAGTCCCGAAATCATGAAACCCGACACACTTTTTTGGCATAAGTTTTTGGCCACGCCGATGGTAATGTGGATTGGAGGCTCGTGTCTAGTGCATGTTCGCGTGGGAGGAGCATAGAAAAGAAAACATGTGGTTATATGTGTAAAGGGTTCTAGCGGGGACCAAGGAGCCATTTTAGCTTGGGAATTTGAAGATCCAAAGACCAAGAGGTCAAGAAGACCCTCCTGAGGTGGGGGTCTGCATCAAATTTGCCTTGATCGAATGACAGTCGATATTTTATGCTCAGATCCTATGGCTGGGATTTGTTCCTCCTCGGTTCTCTCCTTTCACTTCCCTAGACGTTGATCTAACAGTCAAGACTTATTACACCAAAAGATATGACGTATGTTGTCACTCCTCCTCCTAAGATTTGTATTTCCTCTGACTTGGAAGGATTTTGTAAGTGTTCAAAGGCTTCGGCCTTTGCTCCTCCTACGATCTTGACTTCTTAGGTATCATCTGCACTTCTGCATTACTCCTTCTAAGATTTTGTTTTTACTCAATTTCCTAACGGTCTTGGCCCTTCCACTTCCTTTCAAAGGAAAACTTTGTGCCCTCCTAGTGACCTCCTTCTCAATGCTCACCTTGCACAGATCTTTCTTATAGAGTATTCAATAAATTTGTCTCTCTATGCTTCCTCTACATAGTTTCTCCTCTAAGGTATTCAATAACCTTGAGGTTCCTCTTGCGTTTTGTGATTGCTCTGGTGTGTCCTCCTAACACGTTCTTCTCTGAATCAACAAATTTCAGACGTACACTCCTTGCGTTGGCTACATAACCTCCAATGTTCTATTGTGCACTCCTTGCACAACCTAAAGAACTAAGAACAATATTTCGAACTCAACAAAGATAAATAAATCTATATTCCTACTACAAATGAAACCTATCATACATCTACAACATACATTGATGAAACACATAAACACATGAACAATGATGTGTAGGAAACAATACTATCTTTTCATAAATATGAAAATCTGATTACAATATGTGCAGGATGGACTACAACAGAGTCTCATCTCTCTCAATCTCTCTCAAAGAACTATTCTACCTCTTATTTCCTCCTCTGAGAATTTCTAACTCTCAATATTTTGTTCTTCCCTTCTCAGGCTTCTAAGATGTCTCTCTAAACTTCTGAGACCCCTTGATACAAAATATCTCTCCCTTACAATAGGAGGGCTCTACGAGCTTATCCTCTCTTCACCTAACCTCATATATTACATTGAAGTTTATTTAACGACCATCTAGTCTGAATTGAAACTATATCCATCAACCTGTAAGCCATTAAAGGTGACCTTATCTTCTTCCTGTACCAAGGCATGTCTTGGTATTCACTAAACCTGACAGCATGAATCCGTATAGGATCGTATTTAAATTTTAAAAAAATGGCAGGGTCAATGTCTCTCCCTCTCTTGAATGCACATTGATGTGCTGGAATGCTGACACATTTCTGAGGTGGAGCTATGCTCCTGCATCATACTCCATTGTTTGGAAAATCATGATCTCCTTCTCATGAGCTCCTCTTCCCCAGTGTTGAAATCTCCCTGGATCCCAAAATCTCTCTTGGAGTTGTCTTCTTGCTCCATTGTTTTGTTGTTGTTGTTGCTTATTCTTTTTCTTCCCTGCTGCTATGGAAAGCTCTCCTTTGTTCATATTCCTCTTGCTGATTGCTTCTATTGTTGACCTCACCATCAACTCTCTTATCTCCTCTATCACTATGTCCAACTATTCTTCTGGATGGCTCTCCTTATGCATTATGCTTTGCTGCACTTTTGCCTTATCAATGGGTAGATCATCTTGATCGCCCATGTTGTTTTCTTCTTTTGTGGCCTTGACTTTCCACTTCCCTGGAGACTCCAGTTATCTAGTCTCATTACTGAGTTGTTTCTCAACCTCTTCCTCTGGAACATTGACTTCTATCATCTCCTCTTGTGTTGGTTCAATTCCAACTTCTTTCAACTGCTCCTGGGGATGGTATGCTCCTTCACCTATATCCAATATAACATGTTGGATGTTCTTGCTCTTCATTATCAACCTTCTCTCTAGGGCTTCCAATTTTTCATACAGATAAGCAAAGTCCATGATGTCTGCTCCCTCTTCTATTGCAGGCTCTAGTACTGCAGTCATCCCTTGTTCAACTCCCTGGATGAAAATTTCGAGCAATTCTCTTGAATTCTCTTCTCCTTATGTTGGGGAAAACATCAATGTATGCTTCTTCTCCTCCTCCTCTTTGTCAGTCTCTTTTGGTTTTCTTTCCTCTTCTTCTTCTATAACACTTATGCTAGCCTCTGCTTATTTTCTTGGAAGGAATTTTTTGATTCCTCCAATGATCATAACACTATTTTGATCCTCCTCCTCTATGATGGAAGTATTTAACTTGTCATCATGTTCATTCACATGGTCTTCAAACCTAGATGAGTCTTCACCTATCAACACTCCTTTTTTATCTAAAATCACTTCTGAACTCCTGAGACTTTCACACAACCTCATTCTAATTCCCTTTCCCACCTGGAAATCTAGGATTTCTCCCCTACTCTCATAGTAGTCTATGATATTTCAGCTGATCTCATCTCATTTCCCACCTAGAAATATGAATTTCCACTATTTTCCTCCTAACAGTCTATGAGATCCTCCATTGATCTCATATCATTGTCCATCTAGCAATTTGAAAAATCATCTTTTCCCTCTTGGTAGTTTATGAGATCCCCTGATGATATCCCTTCCTCATCACTGAGGGTTCTTCCAAATTTTGGTTCACAGATGTAAAATACTTCCTCTATGTCTTTGAGGCTTTCAAAATTCCTCAACCACCTCTTTACTACCTATTTCTTCTTTCTATCCAACAACTTTTGAACATGCCATTTTTTCTTCCTCTTCAGAGGCCATTCGTACCTCCAGTGTATCTTTACCTCCTGTTGCATCTTCAATTATAGCCTCTCCATATTTTCTCTTATTTCATTAAGCTCCAGATCCATGTCTAGCTTTCATTTATGTTTGTGGCCCTCTCTCGAACCACATTCATGGCCTTTAGTAGCCATTTTCACCTTCTACCTGCCCTCCTGGTAAGTTTGTTTTTCACTCTACAACTGAGAGAATCTCTAGGTTCTCCTATAGCTCACATGGTTGTTCAATTTGTTGTTGTACATTTGCAACAATATTTCACATAGAGCATCAGTACTCTGTCTCCTTATTCACCTGTTGTTCTACAGGAAAACTACAGTTTCTAATACTACTTAGCAGTAGTAAACTGTCTTCATTCACTTTCTTTCCTTTTGTCTAAAATCTAGAGAAAAAAAATCATCTCTGACACCACCTTATGCAGCGCCCCTTCCCTCCTGGGGGTTCTGCTACCTCTCGGTCTAGTATCTTTCAATCTATTGAGTTGGATTGACTCTTAGGGATCCTCCTTGAACCCAAATCAACTTGTATAGGCCCCATTTTATCCTAAGGTGCAGGTCTTGTGGAACCCACAACCCCTTTCTCTAGCGCTCTTTCAACTATTCAATTCGTGGGCATTATCTCCTTCTACTAGGCCCCTTCCCACATGTGACCTCGGGTTATGACCCTAGGTAAACAAGTGATTGTGGAGAAGCCAAAAGTGGTTTGAGAACACACTGCTTTTCTCCCCTCATTTCACTATCAATTGCCACGTGTCCCTTTGGCAATACTATGGTTTCAATTGCGGCCCACTCTAAGAAATTTAAAATCCGAGCACTTCCTGGCCCCGTAATTAAGCATGACCATTGATCTTCAATATTAGTGATGCCTCTTGATAAAAAAATACAATTTGTGCTCTATCTACCTTGGTCAACTATCAATCAGTGACCCTTTTCCTCCTTCTGCATGCACTCCCAGATATCACGATCTATCAATGCGTGCCCTCCTATCAAATCGAGGGCTACGATTGATTTCACCTCTTCGGGCTTCTAGAGTTTTAACAATCAATTATTTCTTCCTCCGAAATGGATATCTTCCTAAGTGAAATATCTACTAACACCCATCCCTATCAAATGAACGACTCAAATGAATTCCGATTCTTTGGCCTTCGAGAATTCTTTTTCAACACCCTCCTTCTTCTTCTGGAGTGAATTTCTTCGAAATGGCAGATCTTCTACCATGTGTCCTTTTCAAATTAATGACCCTCTTCAACTTCAGGACTTTGACCTTCAGAAGTCTCAACTTCACGCTCGCTTTCTTCCTGAGTATCTATCCAATGGAGTAAACCTTCATACTCCATGCATCCCCTCGCACATCAACGATCCTCACTTTTCCTCTAGGATCAATGACCCTCAATTCTTTGGGCTTTGACTCTTTGGGAAATTTCGAAACACAAATCCACAAAAAAACCAGAGTGATAATTCTGTGAAGTTCACAATATGGTGACACATGTCCAAGCAGATCAATGACTCTAGTCCACTTCGGGAATTCAGCCTTCGGTAGTTTCAAATCCTCTATGCTCACTTTTACCTGTAGAGATCTCACCCGGAGTCCATGATATTTTTACACATACCTCCTTCACGATCAACGAATATGGGTGACTTCAACAATTCGGGCTTTGGGAGTTTCAACTCTCATCACTTGCCTCCACCCGAAATACTTCCACCTAGAATACATGATCTCTTGGCATGTGTTTCCCCCTTGATCTGACGACCACTATCCTCTTCATCTCTTAAGAATTCGAGAGTTTCAAACTTCCGCGCAATCATTCCTCCTAGAGTGCTTTCACCCGAAGTTCATAGATTTCCACCACACATCCCTCCAGATCTAACGATCCATATTGTCTCCACTCCTGCCAACTTCCTTTTGGCGTGTTATGATTCCGAACTTCTGGATCTCTCACTACGTGTCCTCCACAACAGATGGTTTCTATCTACTTCGACGTTCGGGACTTTGGGAGTTTGTCACACTCCTCATTTGGAATCCTCCGAAGTGATTTTCTTGAAAGTATCAGATCTATTGACATGTGTCTCCTGGTGACCAACGACTTGAACCTATTTCGGCCTCAGCTATTTGACGCTTTTACTCTCTCCTTAAACACAAAATCCCAAAGTGCTCTTGCTCTGGATTTGTGGATATTTCTCCACCTATTCCTCAGGATGATGTATGGTTCATGTCCGCTTCGATACTTTGACGAATACTTTCTCCTATGTTCATGCAAAGACTTAAACCTCATGCGCTTTTCCTTGATCAGATGGCGATCAATATTTTGCACTCATATCCTATGGCTGGGATCTGTTCCTCCGCGACCCTCTCCTTTCACTTCCCTAGAAGCTAATCTAACGGTGTAGACTTGTTGCACCAACAGATCCGACGTCTTTTGTCATTCTCTGACTTGGAAGGATTTTCTAAGTGTTCAAAGGCTTCATCCTTTGCTCCTGTTGCAAGCCTGACTTCTTGGGTCTCGTCTTCACTTCTAAAAAGTGCTACTCCTTATGATATTTCATTTTTACTCAGTTTCCTAAGGGTCTCAACCCTTCCACTTCCTTTCAAAGGAAACCTTTGTGCCCTCCTGGCGACCTCCTACTCAATGCACACCTTGCAAAGTTCTTTCTTACAGAGTAGTTAGTAACTTTGTCTCTCTGTTCTTCCTCTGCACAATTTCTCCTCTAAGGTATTCGATAACTTTGAGGTTCCTCTTGAGTTTTGTGATTTCTCTGGTGTGTCCTCCTAACACTTTCTTCTCTGACTCAATAGAGTTCAAATGCAAACTCCTTGCATTGGCTACATAGCCTCCAATGTTCTATTGTGCACTCCTTGCACAACCTAAATAACTCAGAATGATATTTCGAAGTCAACAAAGATAAATAAAACTATCTTCCTACTAAAAATGAATCCTATCATACATCTACAACATACCTTCATGAAACACATAAACACATGAACAACGATGTGCAAGAAAAGATGCTATCTTTTCATAGATATGAAATTTTGATTACAATATGTGCAGTTTGGACTACAACAGAGTCTCAGCTCTCTCAAGCTCTCTCAAAGAACTATTCTACCTCCTATTTCCTCCTCTGAGGATTTCTAACTCTCAATCTTTTGTTCTTATCTTCTTAGGCTTCTGAGATCTCTCTCTAAACTTTTGAGACCCCTTGATACAAAATATCTCTCCCTTAAAACAAGAGGGATCTACGAGCTTATCCTCTCTTCACCTAATGTCATCTATTACATTGAAGTTTATTTAATGGACATCTAGTCTGAATTGAACCTAGATCCATCAACCTGTCATCCATTAAAGGTGACCTTATCTTCTACATGTACCAAGGCATGGCTTGGTCTTCACTCAACTCAACAACATGAATCCGTAGAGGATCATATTTTTATTTTTTTAACTGGGAGGGTTGGTGTCTCTCCCTCTCTTGAATGCGCACTGATGTGCTGAAATGTTGGTGCATTGCTAAGGTGGAGTGATGCTCCTGCATCATTATCTCCTTTAAATTTGATCTCTTTAACTCTTAACCCATAATGACATAAGTGAGAAAAGAATGTTATCAATAATGATGATTATTTCTAGAGGATGGGACACACCTTGGGTATGTGTGCATAAGTTTTATAAATTTGACATGAATAACTTGAAGATATCCTAAGGAAGGAACTCATGGTAGGGTTAGGTGTAACCCCTTTCCCTATGGTAGGACCCATTAGAAAAATGGATGTTTGTCTTACACATGGTGCAAAACATTTTTTATTGACTTGATTAAGGTAGATAGTTGGTTATAAAGTTTTGTTATCACTAGAGTTTCATTGAAAGTATCATTAGATGTGACCTAGTTGCACCTATGTTACCAAGGTACCTATCCATGTGACCTAGGTGAACCTATCTTCTTCTTCAATATCATATTCTTCCACTACATTATACATTACAGATCTTCCTATAGCATCATATCTAACAAAATATGACCAACCCTCTCTACCTGGAACCTCTGAGTAAAATGCATGTTCACGTTGGATTGGAAGAACATAGGGCTCTGATCCTGTCTAAACATTCCTTGTATTAACCATGGTAAATCCATTAGTATAGTGATTAACAGTTCTATTAGAATCATATTCATTCATTCATAGAATGTACCATTTGATGTCGAACATAACTAATTTGAAATATTTAAAGTCACACTAAAATATATCATCCAAAAACCCATAGTATTTATTTTCAGAGACTTCTGGATGTATGTCACTTCTATAGGAAACAATAGTAACCTGAAATATTGCAGTTATCCCACTATAAAAAAATTTCATCTTTTCATCCAACATTTTGATGCCAAATTTGCGGCCATTGCACCACATAGGCTTGTTATGTTTCAACTGGAATATGCCAAACGTGTAAAAAATGCATTGTCAATTGATAAACATATTTATACTTGGAAATTATGCAAATTTGTAAGAAAAAAAACATGCCATATGCATCAATATAATATTTAAAAAAACTAAATAGTATGGGAGAATATGATTTCCTGTTTATCTTTTAAACCATATTCTAAATCAATTTCCCTCTGTGTAAGATTGGTATCTCCTTTATGTTCATCTTTTTTGACCAATGTAGCCACACCATACCATGATAACCTACCATTATTAGATTGTATACATTGTTCAATCTATACCTTCATCCAATCAAGATTGTTTGCAATGTATAAATGTATTGCATCCCACTCTCAACCAGTTGTATTAAAATAAAACAATTCAAATATAATCAGTTACCATGGGATACCTTCATAATATTTGATTATGAAAGAAGACAAAAAATTAAATAAGTATAATATACATAAAAACAAAAAATCAAATGTATTATAAATCCCCACCATCTACTTACATGTCACTTTCCTCATTCTACCTTTCCCCAATAGGTGCTCCCCTTCAAATTTGTTGATGGATTTTACATCCCAAATGCGATCCAAATTATTACTTGCAACTATCTTAGGAATATATTGAGTAATATAAACCATGGTTTGATATACCATATATCCCTCTACCATAGAAACCTCAGGACGTGCTCTTTGTCTAACCACATCCTTCAATGATTTCAAGTGCCTCTCAACCATCCACATTGACCTTGTGTGTATAGTTCCACACTTTTCTATCTACTCAACTTGGTGTATGAGGTAGTGTTATTTTCCATTGAAAAAATTCATAGGTAGATACTTTTTTATTTCACACATTAGACGAGGAAATTGTAACCTGTAATACTTTATAAATTCTTTGTA
>JASDQU010250559.1:0-16451 GCA_032191745.1 Picea mariana | reverse complement strand
CCATATGCCTTTAACCATACTCTCCATCGGGGTTTCACCGTTCGAATTTTTGAAGTGCGCGAATCACTCGTCCCCAAGATCCTCGATATCCCGATGGCTTCAAGTTCCCCGATGGGTGCTTCCTTGTCGGGACTTTCCCGATGACGCCGATCTCTCACCACACATGCTTTCCTAGATGGACGGTCTAGATATCCTTCATTGCTTCTCATGTCCATGATCAGGCTCGCTTACTTGACTCGGGCCCCAAAAAGATTTCTTTTGTGTGCTGCGCTTGGGCACTTATCGTGCAATCCTGCAGACCTGCCTACCTTTGTTCCCCGATACCACAATTGTTGCTAACAGGCATTTATTGAAGAAATGTTTTGTTTGAGCCTTAGAAGGCTCCTCTGTTTTTGTAAATATTGTTTTTTTGTTTATTTTAATCTTAATAAATGACTCCATAGCCCAACAGCAAGGCATTGAAACTGCAAAGAATTCTTAGAGCCTCATAGGGAGGACTTTATTCCCCATGGAGCCTAATGTAAGCACATACTCTTGTAAGGGGGAAGATTCTCTCTGGATTTGGGTCCTTGGTGAGAAATAGATGAAATGGGGCTTAAGACCCAGCAAATGAAGTTATCCAAGGTCACAGTCATGAGAGCCCAAGCAAAGCATGCATAAAACCTCTATTTTCGGGTTAAAAATCAAGCAGGCAGTCATTTTTTCTTTTTAGCAGTGAAGATCCATCTATGGAGCATATCAACAGTCATCAGGTAAGCCATATCCATGATGTTTCATGAGTTTTGGCACATGGGCTCATCCCTTAGGGCCAAAGTCACAAAATGGTCATGGTCGTCCGATCCAGTCAGGACACATTGCGCCTGATTAAGTCTGGTCGCCATTTCGGCTATCGGGACTTTGAAATATAAGGGTCGAGAGCAAAGGAACGAGAACTCCCAGTGGGAGAATCCATTAAATACATTAAGGTTCATCGTGATCATCCATATTAAATCAAATCTGGCCATGGATTGCAGATTAGCCGTTTCGACATTTCGACTATCGGGACTATGAAAGACAGGGGTTCGCTCCTACACTACATCTGGAATCACCGAAACGCGAAATGTAAAATCCCCTAGGAGGTGGGCCCATGGTCTTGGTGCCTGGTCACAAAGGAAACAGGCCTGGGGAAAGTGTGCCAATGTTTATCGTGTGGCAAGGCGGGTCTCGAAACGCCGAAATGATGGTGGTCATCTGATCTGGTCAGGACACATGGCACCTAATTAAGTCTGGTCACAATTTTGGCTACCGGGACTTTGAATTACAAGGTTCGAGAGAAAAGGAATGAGAAATCCTGGTGGGAGAATCCCTGAAATACATTAAGGTTCATCGTGACCATCCATATTAAATCAAATCCGACCATTGATTACGGATTTTCTGTTTCGGCATTTTGGCTACCAGGACTTTGAAGGATAGGGGGCCACTCCTTCACTACATATGGAATCAATCAAATGTGAAATGTGAAAAGCGCCTTTGAATATAGGCATAGGGTCACGGCCTGTGGTCACTTGGGGTGATAGAAAGAGTTGCGCAAAGGGACAAAGCGTCGGGTTTAGCTACAGGAGGTGTCACCGCATTCTCCAGGTGCCAATTTAACTCGACCTCGATCCTGATCCCTTCTATAGGTAAATAAAGGTAGGCGGAGGTGGTTGGAAACTTGCCTCACTTCTTAAATGTAAGGGATGGAGGTTCTGGCAGGCAGTTTTCCCAAGATTGCCCTGTGTGCAGGTTCTCCTAAAGAAGCCATGCCGATCTAATGTCCTCATCTGATCAGAGGAGCCTCCACACACTAATTTGGACTTTAATGTCTCATCTACCCTCCTTCTACCAAGGTGGTGAATTTCTCTGAATATATATACTTAGTTTTTGTATTTTTGTGGGCATAGATGGTAGAGCAGAAATCCCGACTATAATGTTTTAATGAAGCACTGGTTTTCCTAGCTATGTATCTGCATATGAAATTTTCTTGTTCAATGTAAGGTAGCTCCCTTTTTTATTTGGTTTTGATCTCATACTAAAAGGGTTCATGATTGATTGATTCACATGAATCATCGTGACTGTGTTATGATAAAGGATTTATTATAATGCTGTTGTGTTATTTTAGTGTTTCTGCTTTGAATATAAGAGGTTCTTGTGTCCAAAGTTTTCTTCTACAAGCTGTTAGAAGCTTGATGCCTATAGTAGGCCTTCGCATTTCCTCACAGAAGTCTTCCTCCTACTCACCCTTATTACAACTTAGTGTCTGAAGTCGAACCAAGACCTCATCTGCTTGTGCATGTCTGGCCTAGTTTCTGAGTTAGAACAATGTTGTTCTGAGTTTACTTCCATTCATCACCCTTTATCAAAAAATAGTGACATAAATTGATGGGCATCAGGATTACTCCTGCTACAATCCAGAAGTGACTTCTGACACCAACAAGCCCCTACCTCACCACCGACAGCTAGAAACTCTGTAATTCCAAAGAGACACCTTGAGTAGTCTCAAAGTTCAATAAATATTTGGTTTCAATTTTTCTTTGATATCCGCAAGGATGACCAACTTACGAAGAAGTTGCGCGACACCCTGTACCGAATACTGAGAAATGAGGTAGTTCCATAATCCATAGTAAGGACCAACCTACCTCAGACGAATACCCAGAGAATTCAAAGAAGAAAGGTGTGAACAGGAAAAGAATTTAGGTTAGAAGCCTAGCCAGATGATTTTGAGATCAAATATGTCATTCTATATTTTAGATCCGATGTCAACATCCTACCCAAAAGTACCTAGGAAGATTTGGGAAAACCTCAGTTACTGTATTCCCCCATCCAGTTGAGAATGGAAAACCAGTACTTCGTTTTCCAAGTAGGAAGGCTGGAAAATGTAGAAATAGATGTTGTGAGAGTTAAAACCATAGTCAATTTAGAGGTAATTGAAACCATGGGATATAACGATCCATACCCTTCTCTACTTGAAATTTATTGGGCATAAGACAACTATTCTATAATTTATCTAAATAGGGACACCATGGAATTTGAAGTGGATGGGATAAATGTTGTTCACCCCTTAGATATGTATTTAGAGCCTAGATACACTGAACCAATGGAAAACAATATGGAACCAGATTCTCTTGACCAATTATACACCATAACAACAGGAACGAGGCTGAATTACATAAATCCCATTGCAGATGGATCAGTAAGTTGGAGAAGCATACAGCCTGCTGACGAGGATTCAGAACTAGCATTTGACAGTTGGCATCAAGGCTCATACAAATGATTGTCAAGACAATGCACAACTGCTACAGAAATGAATATGGATTGGAACTGAGGTCAGAGAACACCCAACATATGATGGTACCTTAGAGGTACACAATTTTTTTGCTAGCATGGAAGAGAAAATAGCGATAGATCAAAGGATCCATGTTATTGAATTATCCTTGTAGGATACCCCTACTAGATGGTGGGCCACTGATAAATCATTGATTATGGAGTGGAAAGATGTGAAGCAAGCCATTTGATGTCGTTTCCAAAGTAGAGATCATATGAAATAAGAGATGAATATAGATTTTCAAGATGTGCAATTGTTCGATGGATGGCCTGACCCTAAAGTGCATATTGAGCATTTCTTAAAGAAATAGAAAGTTGTGCAAGAACCCTCTCACCTATGGGTTTAGGTATTTCTCCATTCACTGGGTCCAATCCCAAAATCAAGGTACATGAATGAAGAGAACATAAGACAAACAAGTTGTTGGCAGAACTTATAGGACCAATTTTGCAAGGTCTTCTCCTTTAAAAGTAAGTACCTTGAGCTCAACGTTGTCCTTAAAAGAATTAGATAAATTATTTTTATTGACATTTGAAAAAAGAGGCCAAACCCAGTAGTATGTGATGACCATGTTCAATTTCTTTAGTCTAGTCCGAGTCTTGAATCTGTTAGGATAGTTGTATCTTGTTGTAAAGTTGATAAACAACTAGAAAAACCTGATGACTTAGAAGATCTTAGAAACTTAACTATTAAATAAATTAAATGGAGTAGAGAGATTCAAGATACTATACCTAGTCACACCTATAGTTCCTATAACCATCCACTAAAGTTGCGAAAATTTAATATAGGGAGTACAGAGCATCCTAATATAGCTTCCATAGGAGATTATTAGGATGAGTAAACTATGAATGAATTACACAACCTATTGCAGGAGTATGAGGAATTTTTCTTTAAAGCATTCTCAGAAATGAAAGCTATAAAAGGAGCCATGGGAGAAATGAAAATCGAGTAAAACCGACTCAAAATCTATGAAACACAAACCATACTGCCTTAATCCTAAAATAAAAGAGAAGGTCAAGAAGGAAGTAGAAAAAATTCTTGTGGAAGGACTTATCTTCCCAAATGAAGAATCAAAGTGGGTTAGCCCCATAGTTATCCAGAGAAATAAATATACAGAAGACATTCGGGTCTATGTGCACTACAAAATTCTGAATTATGAATGTATGCAGGATCCGTTTCCAACACCTTTCAGTGACAAAGTGTTAGATCATATTGCGGGAAAATAATCTTATTCGTTTACAAATGGATTCTCAAGATATCAGCAAGTCAGAATTGCAGAGGAAATCAAGAAGAAGACCACATTTATAACTAAATCAGGGTCATTCTCATAAAACATAATTCCCTTTGGCTTAAAGAATGCCCCTGCAGTCGTCTCTCAGATCGTAATAGCATCATTTTGATAGTTCATCCACAAGTTTGTAGAGGTATACATGGATGATTGGACAATATACATATTGTTAAAGGAACATGTAGGGATACTCTGATTAATGTTTGATAGGTGTCATGAATTGTAAATATCTCTGAATCTAAGAAAGTGCATCTTTTGCATACCAAATGGAATTTTTCTAGGCCATATTGTATGCTAGGAAGGAGTCTTGGTAGACCCAACTAAATTTGTGGTCATTATAAACATGTCGCCACATACAAGTGCTAAATTGTTTCTCTCTACACTTGGACATACAGGATATTACCACAGGTTCATTAGAAGATATACAACTATCACCACAACTCTAGAAAAATTGTTGAAGAAGTCCAAACTATTTTGGTGGACACCAGAATGTGACAAATAATTCAACATTCTCAAATAAAAACTAATTACTACGCCTATCTTGATATTTACCAATTGGGAAAGTGAATTCCACGTATATGTGCACGCATAAGGTATTGCCTTGGGAGCCATTTTAGCACAACCAGGGGAAGGAAATATGGACCACCCTATATATTTTTCCAGCAAAAAAATTTCTCAAGATGAACACAACTACACAACCACCAAAAGGGAATTTCTAGCTATGATTTATTCATTACAAAAGTTTAGACACTATTTGTTAGGCTCTCATTTCAATTCTTTTACTGACCACTATGCATTGAAGTACCTAGTCAATAAACCAGTAGTTGAAGGAAGGATTTGCAGGTTGCTACTGCTCTTTCAATAGTTTTCATTCGAAGTAGTTTTCAAAATAAAAATATGCAATCTGGGTCCAGATCACCTTTCTAGGTTGGAGTCAGGGGAAAATGGTGGAACAGTGGATGATTAGCTCCTAGATGCAGACCTATTATGAATTAAAGCCATCCCATAGTATCTTGAATAGATTGTTTTCTTCCTTAGTACAGGGACCTACCCATAAACTTACTCTACAACCCAAAAACAACATATGGTGGTTCGCGCAGTAGACTATCAACTGATCATGGGACAACTTTAAAAATTGGGACTAGAAAACATCCTCACAAGATGTGTCTTGAACCATGAAAGACAATATATCCTTTGGGAATTCTCTAGTGGGGTTGCAAGAGGACATGTTGGAGGTAAATCTACTACACATAAGGTACTCCAGAATGGACTATGGTGGGATATGTTATTTTAAGATGCTAAAACGTTTTCTAGATCTTGTGACACCTACCAAAGAGTAGGGAAGCCATCACGTAGAGATGAATTACCCATTCACACACTCAAATAAATTTAGGCATTTGAGAAGTGGGATGTTGACTTTATTGAACCAGTCAACCCACTAGCTAAGCATTCAAAGGCTATATACATCAATACCACAAGAAATTATCTCACAAGATGGTTTTAAGAAGAGGTAGTTCAATATTGTTCGAAAAATACAACCTATATATTTATCTTTGAAAACGTCATTACTCAGTTTGGATGTCCTAGAATCTTGACCAACGATCAAGGTAGTCACTTTATTAGCAACACCATCACAACGTTGAATACAAAATTCCTTATACAACACCATAAGATAATTCCTTACCATCCACAAGATAACGATACAGTGGAGACATTCAATAAAAGTTTGGAAATAGGACTAACAAATGTATGTTGTGCAAACACAAAAGACTAGGATGATAGAGTTTCAAAAGTTTGGTGGGCCTACAGGACTACCACAAAGAAGCTACAAAAGTATACCCCATTTTAGTTGGTTTATGGGAAATAAGTTGTTGTACCTGCAGATTTCATCACCCCTAGTCTCTATATAGCATAGGCTACACACATGACAAATGATGAATCATTTCCACAAAGGATTATAGACTTACAGGAATTTGAGGAAGCAAGATTTCTAGCATATTTCCATCATACGGTTGAAAACTCTAGATAGGAAGCTTGGCATGACAAGAACATTAAGTCCAAAATATTTAACCAAGGGGATAAGGTACTACTCAATGAAATCCTGTATTAGAAGAATCCAAGCAAGTTGTGCATGCATTGGTTGAGTCCATTCATAGTTGCAGAAATATGACATTCTGGTGCAGTCAAGCTAGTGCAACTGGATGGTATCCTTCGACTAGGTTGGGTGAATGGCGCCTGCCTAAAACCTTACATTTCTCATGATTGAATGAAAGGATTATTTCTCTAGTCCAAGTTATCTTGTATAGTAGTTATATTTGTATTTTATGTAATTGTTTTAATAAATTTAATAACATCAGAGTGTGTATAGTGGCGCAACGACATATGTTTTTTTTTTCTTTTTCTGTTGAAGTGTTTCTTCTGTGCATAAATGCTTACTCAGTCACCCAGGGTTGGAAGAGTCACGCTTACATTAAATGAAGTCATTAAATATGATGTGGACCCTCATTATGGGTAGAAGGGGAAGAATCTGAATTGTATCATGTCCACGTACCATCTGTATCCTGTCTAGTCATACTGATTTGGGATCTTTTCATCGTGACTTATAAAGCATTGTATTAAAAGAGAGTAAATTAAAATGCACCATTAAATAAGGGAAAAATTAAAAATGAAGAGACATAAGCATCAGATTTGAACACAAAAACTTGATAACATAGTTCGTCCCCGGTGGACTACATCTCCGGGTCATGCTCTCAAATGGGTAGGCTCTTTCATTGACTCAACAAAAGAATTTGGAAAATACATGAATATACCTCATTCTGAAATCAAGCTGCAGAAATAATGCTCAAATCATAAAACAAACAACACCATTGAATTCACGATGTTTAATTACCCAAAAATGACTGTCTCCATGCTCCAATCTGACTCTGGCACTCCCAGGCCCAAGAAGACTTTTGTCTTGGTTTCGGTGACCTCTGCAACCTCTAATGATGACTGTTATGTCTTGAAATCCATGCCCACATATCCATACGGTTTGTGCCTCCTCTCATCGGCTCTGGGTGGATTGCACCTTTTAAGTAATAATCATGGGCGGATATACCAAGTGGTACCCATGGCACATTGGTTATGGGCAGAGTTGTAAAGGCGTGGAATTGGTGGAGGTTCTGGGGTCGAATCCCACTGGAATCCATTTTGGAACGTTGGGTGTTTATATATATACATTGAAATATATTATCTTACAAACTTTAATGGAGTCTAGACATCCCTTAAACTTGCATTTAAAATTGGCGTGGTCTGCTAGATTTGGCGCACCCTCCATTTTAAAATTCGAAATTCGTTCATGGTTTAATATTGGGCATTTGAGGGATGACACGTGTCACTCAATGATTGGGCCACATGATACCCACTAATAATTCCACCTATATGTTGATGTTTCTTCCCCATAATTCCATACCTAACACATGACGCTTCCTGGGTGGTGCCACATAGCATCTCTTGGTGGTGCCACATGGCACTTTTCTACTAGTCCACATGGACCCCTAAAAATCCCATTGGCGGGTGACATGTGGTAGCCTCTAGTGATGCCATGAGGAATGATGATATTAGCATTGCATATGATGACATCACCCTACCATGTCAGTTGTTGATGTCATTCTAATGTCAGCAGTATAGATGATGATGTGGCCCCTTGTTGACTAGCCTTGTTTGACTGCAACTTTGACCATGAATATCTTTCAAACCATAACTCCATTTGACGAGCCATTTGCATTGTTAGAAATATTGTGAAGCTATTTTCATGATCATGTCATTTTCATTGAGTTTTGGGAACTTTGAATTTTTTCCCTTTCTCTGTATGCTGGAGCCATTATGAGCATTCTGAGTTGCCTCTGTGAGTTTTGAGTTATTCTTAGCCTTCTTTGGATCCTTTTTGGATCACTCCTTGAAACTAAGAGGTTTTTGTACCAAAAAAAAATTCATCAATCAACTGTTAAGTGAGGGAAGAGTCCCCTCACGTTGTTCTTCTCGATCCACTTTACCTTGCTTGGATTTGTGCCTTTTAAGCCTACTCGAAGATAATCAACATCACCCCTACATGAAGTCCTCATCCTCCTATCTAGGATGATATATTCCTATAGCTCATCCAAGTACTTAGGTGGAAACTCATCAACTGATGGTATTGAAACTTCCTCATATTTATCCATGATCATGGGAGGATAAAAAAGTTTCAAGTTCTCAGTGTTCACAACTAAGTAAATATTCATATAGTATGGAAGATCTAGACGAAAAGCATTGGTACTGCTTTTCTCCAAGATAGTGAAGGGTCCATAATGAATGGGCTTGAGTTTCTTTCCTTCACCCTTCAATCTCTCCTTGTTGATGTGATGCCATACCTAGTCTCCAACCTAGAACTGATGATCAACCCTGTGCTTGTCATGCCAAGCTTTATATTGTTCTTGAGTTTTCTCCAATTGTTCCTTGACTTCCTGGTGTATATGTTGAATCCTCTGGATAAAATTTTGGGCTATGTCCTTTGTTCGTTCTTCATTTACATCGGCATATCTCCCATACATCAAGTCCAAAGGAACCTTTGGTAGGTACCCAAAACATGTCTCAAAAGGTGAACTCTAAGTGGATGAATGTAAAGCTCGGTTGTATGCATGTTGTACATAGGGTATCGTTTCATCCCATACCTTGGGATTCTTGTTGCAATAGCCTCAAAGATAAAGTAACATTTTTCATCTTACTACCTCTATCTATCTGTCGGTTTGTGGATGGAAAGTAGTGCTCCTCTTCAATTTGGTGTCATAATTCTCCAAAAGCTAGTCCAAAAGTCCCCAACAAATCGAGTATCTTGATCCAAGACTACAGATGTGGGTAAGATAAAGTGAACCCAAACATGCTAAAAGAAGATATTAGCAGTCTTCTCAACAATGATTTTATTTTTACAGGGCATAAATATACACATCTTGTTGAACCTATCCACTACAACATACAAATAATCATGACCCCCTTTGGTCATTGGTAAACCCCCTACAAAATCCATGCAGAACTTTTCCCATGGATGGGATGGAATAGGAAGTGGTGAGTATAGCCTCAATTTTCTATTAGTGGGCTTACAAGTAGAACACATCACACACCCCTTTACATATTTAGTTACAATTTATTTCATTTGAGGCTAGTAACAAAACCTATGCAAATGAGCCATAGTTTTTCCTACCCCAAAATGCCCAGACACAAGAGAAGTATGAGCTTATCGTATTACATGGAATCATTCACTTGTAGGAATACATAGCTTTCCAATATGGTAGAGTAACTTTCCCTGCAGACAATAGTTCTCTACCTGTGCACCAAGGGTTAGCTTTGCATATACTTCTTTAAAATCTTCATCGATGGCATATTATTCTATATATATATCATGAGATAAAGAAGCATTCTTCAAAATAATAGAAGCAACAATAGGAGGTCTATAAAGCATATCGGCTACCTTGTTACTTGTACCCTTTTTGTACTTGATTACCAAGTGAAACTGTTTTAGAAATTCCATCCAATTGTAGTGTCGATATTGTTGCAATTTGGTCTTTGCTTAAACATATTGTAAGGATTGGTGATCTGTATGTATGATTGTTTCCTTATCTAAAAAGTAGTGCTTCCATTTCTTTACACTTTGGACTAATGCATACAACTCTTTATCATATGTAGGATAGTTAACAACAACTTGGTTAAAATTTTCAGAGTGGTAACATAAAGGCTTACAATATTCCATCAATACTGCACCCATGGCGTATCCATTGGCATATGCCTCGGTCTTAAAAGGTTGTTGAAAATTCGACAGTGTTAATACTAGTGAGGTATTGATATTCCCCTTCAAAGTGTCAACACATTTTTGTTTCTTTCCTTCCCACTGAAAAGTGTTCTTCACACTGGTTAAGGCATGCAGAGGAACTTTTATGAAGGAGAAGTTGGGAATGAATCTCCTCCAATACTATATTGCACCTAAGAAGCTTTGAACTTTGGTTACACTTTTTGGCTCAGGCCAATTTACAATTACATCAATTTCGGAAGGGTCAATTTTCAATTGTCCTCTTCCTACAATATGACCTAAGTACACAAGTGCAGTCTTGCCAAATTCACATTTAGACAATTTTACATACAACTTTTCCCTTGGAAAAATATCCAATACTTCCTTTACATGACTCACATGCTCATCCCAAGTCTTGCTAAAAAGAAGAATATCATCTAAATATACAATCACAAAGTCATGTATGAAATGCCTGAATACATCATTCATCACACACATGAAAGTTTCTAGAGAATTACAAAGCCCAAATGACATAACTAAACACTCAAACAATCCATGTTTGGTTTTAAAGGGGATTTTCCATGCATCTTGTTCTGTGACTCTGATTTGATGATATCCACTACGCAAATTCAACTTAGTGAAATAGACAACATTCTTCAATTGATCAAGTAAATCATCTATGCAAGGAAGAGGGTATTGATTTTTCACCATGATTTTATTTAAGGCCTAGTAATCGACACATATTTTCCATGTGCCATCTTTCTTTAGCACCATCACAATCTGAGAACCATAAGGAGATGAACTGGGCCTGATGGCCCTTTAATCCAATAATCCATGTACCTACTTCTTGATCTTTTTCATCTCCACAACTGACATCATGTACATGCCCACATTAGGAAGAGGAGAATCTTGTTGAAGATGTATCTCATGTTGGATTTCCCTCTTAGGAGGTAATCCATCAGGTTCCTGAAAAAATATCATCATACTTAGAAACAATATCAATTAATTCCTTTTTCTGAGATTGATCACACCCTTGGAAAGTGTCAGATATCCCGACATATATCTCTCTGACGACCATGAGTACATATCTCTTTTTAGTGTTTACGATTCTTTTCATTTCCCCTTCACTAACAAGTATTGTACTTACCCTCATGTTGTGAGCTCTAATAATATATTCCACTCCCCCTTTATTAAGGTGGTATTTATTCTCATGATAAAATAAGACTTCTTTACTATCATAAAGATAAGGACTTCCCAACACTATGCCACATATATCAAGTGGTACAACATCCAAATACACTTCATCTGTCAATTTTGAAGTAGTAGAAAATCTGATCCTACATTTTTTGGTGACATTAAGTTTTACTTTGTCACACACCCAACCAAGAGGATAAGGCTTCGGATGTGGTTTTGTTTCAAGACCCATTTTGATCCGGATTATTTTTGGCACGAAATGAGAGCGGAGATATAACATAGAAATATTCAGAGATATTGCAAGAGAGACAACAATATAACAGAGATATAGCGGAAATATACAAAGGTCACGGATATACAGTAATACACGATTTCTATTAATGAAATAAATGTACAGAGACTGTAAAAGTACAGAGTGAAAGACTCGCTAGAATGGTGGTAGCTTATCTCTGAGAAGAGATGTGACGGCTACTCGCATCCATGAGAAGATGATTACAATGAGGCTCTAGAGGCCTCTTTACAATAAATGGGAATGCCAAAAGTCCTAGACATCCAAAAACCTAACCCTAAGAGATGAAGTGCCAAAAGTCATGTGGGCCCCGTTTGGGTAAGTGAGTACATCAACTTCCCAGGGTCGTAACTTTTGCATACGATCTCCATTTTAGGCGTGTGATAGCTCGTTGGAAAGGTATTGTCGAGGAGATTAATTTTGGGGGATAAATCATGCTTTTGGATATCATTGAGAACCTCTATATTGAAAAAACTTCATTTGGACCCTCAAAATGGCCTCGGAAATTAAAACCTGTTGTTGGCGACAGAAGTCACTCCTGGATTGCAGAAGGAGCATAGCTCGACACCCATCAGTTTAATGTCACGATTTGTTTATAAAGGGGTGATCAAATGGTAGTTAACTCAAAACAATATTGTTCCAACTCTGAAACTAGGCCAGGCATGCATGGGCAAGTGAGGTCTTGATAAACTTCAAACAGTGAGTTGTAATAAGGGTGAGTAAGGGGGAAGACTTTGTATAAGGAGAGTGCGAGGGTCCATCATAAACAACAGGCTTCTAAAAAACTGGGGAAGAAAGCATCCAAACACAAGATCCTCTTACATTCAAACACAGAAAACTAGAGAATACAACGATGCAAAGATAAATCCTTTATCATGACATAATTGCAACAATTCATGCGAATCAATCGATCATGAACTCCCTAGGATGAGATGAAAGATTATATGGAGTAGGAAAACTATTTGTCATAAAAAAATAATTCTGATATAAAGATGCACAACCTGAGAACTATAATGGTTGTTAAAACTTTACAGTCGGGAGCTCCTCTCTACCATCGATAGATACCAAAATGGTGAAAATGCCTACATATACTCAAAACAACAACAAAAACAAAATCGAGACATTGTATTAAAAACTTGGCGTCTACATGGATTCTAACAATCCGCACTTGCAGTCTCTGAATGATCATGCACCTATGGTAGATGCAATCAAACTCTTGACAGTCCCGTGGGCGAATCGACATTCTTTTAATTCATCATCGGACTTTCCCTTTATGGCGGAGATGATGTCTAACCACCACCAACTACCTTAATAACTGATTCCTTGGGATTGAGATTGGGCTGGCCAACTCGACACCTTTGGGATGTGGAGGGCCCCTTGCACTGCCACCTGGATTAGCTGAACGACCCGATGAATAGACGTGGAGGCCATCACGAAGTCTGGGGTGCATGTTGGGGGTGGTGGATTCAGAGTTGAGACGACCAAACATAGTCGGAGGGAGAAAGATGAAGCACCTTTATGACAGGGCACAATGGCATAGGAAGATGACAGGGAATTCATAAGGCGGTGGGACTGAAGGAGGAGGAGAGGTGAGTTGGGAGATGAAGAACACCTGGCATGAGGTGTCAAGCGAAAATGATAAATAGGGCAAAGGGTGCCATGAGGATGAATGGACATGTGACGTGGAGAGAGGGGAACACATGGCAGCTGGCAGGAGGATGATGGACTGAGGAGGGACCATGTCATGAAGTGAAGTGGAAGATAGGCTATAGGGGAGAGGCGGCTCGGGAGGTGACACGATGGGGGAAGGCCCCACATTGAGTAAAAGCAGAGAGGCTGGCAAGGGTGGGATTACCTGTGCGTCGTTGATCCGGGTGCTTTGATCTTGGCCATTGGGAAGATGCGCACCTGATTCCAGACCCCCCCCCCTTATTAAAGGCAGAAATGCAAGGGGGGTCTGGAATTTCCTGTGCATCGTTGATCTGGGTGCTTTGATCATAACCATTGGAGAGGTGCGCCCCCGATTCCGGACCCCCCCTCCGCTTAAAGGTAGAAAGGCGGGGGGGGGGCTCCGAAATCCGATGTGCAGCATTGATCCGGGCATGTGGATCCTCGCCATCCACATTTTCTTGCCACTTACCCACAGGTGCATTTTGCACCCCGAACTTAGGGTAGGTGGGTTTTTACCCGTTCCTTTGCATTTTATCCTCCATTACAAGAAATGTCACTAACATTAGGCTCCATGGGGGATAGATTCATCCCTATGATGCTCTAAGAACTCTTTTTGCATATTCAGTTCCTTTTTGTTGGGCTATGGAGTCATTTATTAAGCTAAAAACAAAAACAATATTTACAAAAAACAGAAGAGCCGATTGTTGCTCACAAAAAACATTTTTTCAAGAAATGCCCATTTACTGGGCTATTAAAAACTTCTTTTCCTTCCAAATCCTACAACTTGTAAGTGTTGTTTGAAAATACTTCAAATATCTTGAAAGGCCCAAACCAAAGGGCATCAAACTTATTGTGCTTGCCCTTTTCCTGCCTAGGTGCATCCCATTTGAGCACCAGATCACCCAGCTCAAAATTTTTCTTTCCGCTCTTCCTGTCAAAGGTTTGCTTGATCTTCTGTTGATGATTGTAGGCCATGTTCATGACCTACTCCCTGATCTATTGTACTTCCACCATCTAATGAATCCTTCTAATCATATGGTCAGGTTCTCCTTCTTGGACCTGGAGGAATTTCGCCACAGACAAAGCGAGCTGAGTAGGGAAAATAGCCTCTGTTCCGTAAACAAGTTGGAAAGGTGAGATGCCAAGGGACTTTTTCGTTGTCACCCGATCGGCCCATAGAGAAAACTTGAGCTTGGAATCCCAGGCCCTTTTATTGTCTTCGAGTAATTTCTTGACGAGCTTGATCAGACTTTTATTGGAGGACTCCGCCGGTCCATTTCCTTGAGGATAATAGGGAGTAGAGTGGATCAGTGAAATCTCAAACTATTCACAGAACTTGACCAGAGGTTCAGACCGAAAGGGGGGGGCATTATCAGTGACAATTTTGCTTGGATAGCCAAATCTGGCTATGATATCCTCTAGGAAGTTGATAATTACTTTGTGGGAAGTACTCCTGGTGGGGACAGCTTCTATCCATTTGGTGAAATAGTCTGTCATAGTCAGGATCCATCTGTGCTAGCCACTTGAGGGAGGGTGAATTTCTCCAATGAAATCCAAGCCCCACTACTGAAAAGGTGATGAAACTACTACAGACTTTAATGGCAGAGATTTTAGCTGTTGCTTTCCTAAGAACTTTTGGTATTTGATGCAAGCTCTGATTTCTCTACAGACATTGGGGAATAAAGTGGGCCAGTAATACCATGCCCGGAGGATCTTATGAGTTGTGGCATTCTAGAAATGATGACCTCCGCAAAGACCGCTGTGGAAATCAAGCATAACCTTCTGGGCTTCTTGCAGGTCCAGGCATCTCAAAAATACCCCTAGATGGTCTTTCCAGTACAAGGCTTGGTCAATGAGGCAATATTTGACTTCCTTGAGCTTTAAAGTTATCGCCTTGATTTTTTCCATTCCATCCATAGGCCTCAATTCTTGCAGAAAGGACAAGATATCCTTGTACTAGGGGCATGCTGTCAGTGATAGGGCACCCTGAGAATTCTTGTTGGATGACTCAGCTTGCTCATTGATGAAGTTAATCCCTAAGGCTTTGCAATTGGATTCAACCAGCAACTTGGCCAAACCCTGCCCCTTTATCAACTTGGTGGGCTTAATCTCCAGATCAAACTCTAAGATCTTGGTGATCCATTTTCCTCTCCTCTCGTCTATGTCAGGATGTATAAGAATGTCCTTCACAAAGGTCGAAGGAACATATGCGGTGACTCTTGAGTGAAAAACATAGAATCTGAAAGCTTTGAGAGAATTCACCAAGGCATAGGCCTACTTCTCCATGATCTCATACTGGACTTCTGCATATCTTAAAGCCTTTCTAAAGAACGAAATGGGTTATTCTCGCCCTTCCTCATTTTTCTGCAACAAGATCGCCGCTACTGTGTCATAAGAAGCAAAAGAAAAAATCAGGAAATCTTTGGAATAATCAAGACTGATTAGCACAGGTGCCTCAGTCAATGCTTTCTTGATTAGGATGAAAGACTCCCATGATTCAACAGTCCATCTAAATTCATTTTCCTTCCTGAGCATGGCTGTGATGTGTTTCACAAGCTCAGCAAAACTTGAAACAAATCTCCTCAGAAAATTAATCTTCCCCAAAAAGGCCTGAAATTCTTTCTTAGATCTGGGAAGTGGCAGGGCCCAAATCGCTTCTACCCTGCTAGGATCAATTATCACTCCCTCTGTTGATACTATATGGCCTAATAACTCCCCTCCTTCATAGAAAAAAAAAAATCTTAGGGTTCAGGTGTTGGCGTTCGGAATTCACTCCTGGATTGCTAGCAGGAGCAGAGCCCGAAGCCCATCAGAATTAATGTCACGGTTTGATTTAAAGGGTGATCAAATGGAGGGAAACTCAGAACCATAT
>JASDQU010250556.1:0-16346 GCA_032191745.1 Picea mariana | reverse complement strand
TATTTTCTCGTAAAAGGCTGAGAGGCGGAGGCCAACGTTGATATTAGATAGCTAGCTAGCTGCTAGTTTTGTTTCATTTGTCATTGACTCATTATATATCAGACATCTACAGACTCCATCATGATGATGAATCATGAGATACATTTTATAATTATATATGTGATGTCATTTTGATTTATAACTTTTTATTTGGCATCCACTAGTGACTACATATATATCAGTGATTTCTCCATATTTATGTGCCAATGTGTTTATCTGATGTTGTTGTTGCTTTATATGTTTAAAATTTTGAAAAAAATGAATATATTTTGTATTTTTTAATGTTTGTCGTGGTTTTCCGATTTTTTGCCGACTTTTGCCGAAACGATTTTTTCCGAACCCTCGCCGACTTTTTGCCATGGCCGACTTAATCAACACTGATGAAAACCTCCTAGATCTCCTCCAAAGTGGATGTTTATCTCTCCAAGGTTAAACATCCTCCTCAAAGTATGCAAGAATCAAGTAGCAAACCTCACAAAGTGGCATGTGTGACTCTTTGAGTGGGACATCCCATCAAGAAGCTTCCAAAAGGTGGATATTCTGAAATAGATGCATAAAAGATGGGCTGTGTGGCCTTAAGAGCCAGGGTGCTCTTCACCATGGGCATTTATCAATAATGATCTTCCCAAATAACCAAAACACTCAAGCAAAAAAGGTGGGATGTTCCTCAAATGAGTGGTCAAAATGCGGTGAGAATTTTCATATAGTAGATTCCGAAATCACCATAATTACATCAATTTTCGTCGAAATTTCTATACTTACATACAATAAAGAAAACAAGAGGGAAAATATACAAGCACATGAGGAAATTGTCAAATTGCACACATCTATTTGATGATTAATAAAAATCTGGTTTAAAATTTAAAAAGTATAAGTATGCACAAATTTGTGTCTTTTCAAGCTATACGGATCTTGACTTATTTAGAACATTAATTATAGGCTTCATTTTGTTTTATATTGATTGCTTATTTCATTGGGTTTATTTTCTTAAGACAACAATGCAATGTTTGTATATAGGGTAGTGAAATGTGTCTACGAAATGTATGCTCTCTAGTAGACATTTGGCGCTATGTTTGAAAGTAAGCTATAGTACGCATATGGATAAAACATTTGTTCTCCATCTTTCATTGAAAATGTTAGCTCGACGATTCAATAGATATCATGGATTATGGGCTTTAGTGGCATCATGTTTTATTGCAGTAATATTTTATTGAAATATTCAAATGTTTTTTTTAGTACTTAACTCGTCATATTATTGTATTAAAAGTAAGATAATGAGTAAAACATAGATTATATGTAAGTTTTCTAACATCATTTCCTTATTTCAGATTTCTCGAAGGTCTTTAAGTTCAAGTTCATCCATTTGGGTGGAGATGAAGTTGATACAAGTCAGTTTAGATTCTTATTCCTATTCTCTTCTAATGGATGCAAAGAAAATACATGTCAAATTATTATTGCATCTATTTGCCATTCGATTTAAATCCTTTTTCTATTGAGAGCAATCTTATCCATCTTAACTGCGTTACATTTTCCATTTTGTTTTCAAAAAGGATCAATGTGGATATTTGAAGTTACACTTACCATTCATGTGATTCGCAATTTTGGTTTGAATACATTTCCTACACTTTTAGGGCACTATTCATTCATTAATAGAAGCATTATGTTGGAAAAGGTTTTTAGTACATGAATTGTTGATGCTTGATACAGGTTGCTGGTCAAATACTCCACATATAACAAAGTGGTATATTCTTAAACCCTAATTGATATTGTAAAGTGATAGTGTAATGACTTCACATTTATTGGAGTGTTCTTTAAATTGATTGTCTATTTTAAGCGGTTTCGTAAAAGTTAAGTCTCAATGACTTGATAATGATCCTTCACTATTGTTGATCTGTAATCATTCAATTGGTGGTTGAGTTGATTCCCTAGCATGGATCTTAGTTACTTTTTATGGAATTAAATTGTTTTATCTTTGTTTGCTATTTCACTGTGCATTAATTCTAATTGTGTAATACTTGTGGACTGTAATTAAATGTAGAAAAAGTGCTGAAGAAATAAATCATAAATAGTAATAATGCAAATATTTTACCTTGCAAACCCATTTGGGAAAACCAACAAGAAATGGCCTTTGTTTTTCTCTTTTTATGCTCAGTAATTATTACAAATAGGATCTGTACACTCTCAGACATAGATTTGTGTATTCTTAGTACTTACTGCTTGTCTATGTTTTATAGATCACAATTTGTCTCTAAGATCATCTTTGTTTCCTGTGGACAAGCTCATACACTCCTCTTTGTTCTCAGGCTTGACATTCTCAGTGTTCAATTTATCTTCTTTTGCATCATTAACATCCCATGCTTTCAATTTCCAACTCACTAGAAATTCCCCACTTTCATCTTTTTCTTTTGCCTCTTTATTACCTTTCTCCCCATGGTTCCTCTTCCTCATGAAAGGCCAAGTGTCCCCCTGAATTCACTGCCAACTACCTCCTTGCAGACGCCCTAAATGCTGCTAGCTAATCCCTCCAACATAACCACCCCTTGTAACAATGCTTTTATTATAACGACTCTTCCTTTTATCTTTACTTTTGCTAGTGCAGATACCATGTGGCAACTTCACATTTGTTGGATTGTACACATGTTGCCAATCTATGTGGCCAGGCCCCCTACCATGTAGGTCAGGTTCTTCTTTGTCTTGGACTCTTCTTTCCCTTTCTGTTTGTGGGCAGAGGACCTCTCTTTAGCAATGCAGAGGGTATGGTTGCGAAGGTCGGCAAGTCCTTTTGCTTTGCATGTGTTTTTCTGTAATGTTCCCAAGCCAATTTTTTCGCTTGGGGACACTAGCTAACCGCTGAATCAACTGTTGACTGTTTGTGTTTGCAGGTTTGGTCACTGATATTTCGGCCTTAGGGTTTATTCAGTTATTCATTGTAGTTTTATCAAGTTATATTCAACACAATGCAAGATCAATACACAAGATATGAACCACAAGCACAGATCCGACCTTTTATTAAGAGAAATAAGAACCCGATACAATATAGAAGTAGATCTGGAATAACTTCAGATGGCTCCAAGATAAAGATATGAGCTGCTACAAAATGCTCCCGAAAATACAAGACAAGCCTCCCAAGGCTGAATGCAAGATGAATGATCCAATACAAAATCTAGGGTTTGTCTTAACCCTCAAGCTGCTGGAACGTCCTGCTAAGATAATATGAAGACCAAGGGTTCGGCCCTCTTGAAGAAGACTTCCAAATGCTGCAGAACTCCACCAAGTGATAGATCAGGGCAAGGGAAGCCCCCTCCTGAAGTATGAAGCCCAAATACTGAATCCTTTTCCTCCAAATGATGAAACCCTAATTTGGTACGACCCTCCTGAAACCCTGAAGTGCCAACAATTTGGCCTGGATGAATGAGGTCTCCAAATCACTTGAAATTCTCTAGGATGATAGATCGGGCAACCACAAGCCCCTAGAAGAAGTTTCAAGATCTTATCTGAGGTGGAACCTCCTAGATCTGAGAATCACTGAATCACCAAGATGACCTCCTTCCTTCAAAACCGTCCCAACCTGTAGATAACAATCCAACCGTAGTAACTCTCCATAAACACCTCCAAACTGATGAGCAAGGTCCTGCAAGCAAAACCCATGTGCTAGAATCTCTCAAGGCTCTGTCAATAAGTTGGATTGAACTTCTCCTCAAACAATGGTGCACCCCTATTGGAAATCCCTGAATAGTATGGCCCTACTGCTCTCCTGAATCGATGAAGGAACTTGTGATGAATGTAGAATGGTGTGGGTGGAGTATTTCATCCCCGAGACCAAGCTTGGAACAAGTGAGTGGAATCTTTCACCACTGAGTTGCTCTCTAGGGTTTGTAAACTCAAAACCCTCAAAACTGTGTGCTCAAGAGCTCAACAAGCAAATACCAAAATATCCAAGATGAAGTGAAAGGTGCGCCCTAGCCTTTCCTTTATACTTTCGTTCTGTTTCCTTGTTGAGTTAGTTTAACCCCTAGGTTCAACCTCCAGCGTTCTAATTCTTCATTGAATTACTTTTTTCTCTTTTTCCCTTTTTCCTAAGTCAACTTCAAGATATAACATTAGTTTGGTTGACTTTTCCTCATGCTGTATGAGACTATGGTCTAGTGGGGATGCCTAGACCACTAAGTCTTCCCAGACCTCTTCACCAAGAGGTGGGGGACATTACATTTTCCTTGATCCATCCCATGGATCCACTATCATCAAATCGACTTGCATAGTCATTAGTCGACTCCCTCATAGAGTATAGTGAATTGTCTAGTTGAACATTAGTTGACCTCGACTTAGTGGAATTATGCATCCTTCAATAAGGATCAATTGTCATATATGTCAGACGACATATGATGATTTAGTATACACGTTGGATGACATTCTGAATAGTCAATAAACATCTAGGCGAACACCATCGACGTGCCAATACATGTCTCTTCTTCAAGTTGACAGCTGACAAGATGATGGTTGGTGTTCTCTATTCATTCTTGCCACCGAAATGAAAAGGGTTAGGCACCAAGTGTCACTCATAAATTGTATAAATACACACAAGCTTTAGGAGAAAAGGGTCTTCTCTGTACAACCCATAGATCCCTCTTTGTTATTGTACACAAACCCATCAACTCTTTTCACTTCTGTTTAATGCTTTCATATCCAGACTTTAAAGACCAACTGTTAGCTTTTGGTTGCTTTGGATGTATTTACCCCATACTATGGGTGCGCTTCATGTGATGTGGGGTGTGTTACCACCCAAAATGCACATGCATTTTGGATTTCGGGAGGCATTCTTTTCAGGAGAATAGTGGTGTAAAAAGGGAGAAAATCTGTCCTGAAATATTTCATCATTAGCCCATCCCTCTAAAATGTCAAATCTTTGGAGGCACTTTAGGGAGAAAGGATGAAAGTGATACAACAATATTAATGGATGCTGTACAAGGGTATCTCGATTTCAAATCAAGTAGCAAAGCCAACAGTGAATGGGAAAGCAATTTGGATGGCTAAGGAAGCTATATCAACATTCTTGATGAGCCCCTCTAAATACTGATCGACAATTTAAAGTAGCACGGTAGAGTTTCTTAATATGATCGGGATTTCAAAGATTTAAAGCCGCAAGCTCGTAAATACTGTTGAGCATGTTTCCTAGATATCATTACTGTTGACTCAAAATATCGTCACCTATTATAAAAGCTCTCAAAGTATTGCAAAGCCTATGATTATAATTATTATATAGCTAATAGGTGGGGTCCCCAAGAAAAAAATGCAAAAGTGTTGGTTTTCTAAGATTTTCTTCTGCATGAAACACTTCGGTTCATGACATCGTGAAGAAATGGAACATAGTTATTTTGTTGTGCACATGCTTGAGGTTAAGAAGATTTACCTGCATGGACATAAACATTAGCACCATAACAAGTTCTGAAGGTATGCACAAGTTGATAATACATAAATATGTGCACAAATTTGGTGGTTGAGCTTCATTACATGATGAACATGCCTAATTGCAATTCTTTCATCTACTATATTATGAAAACATGTAAAGTATAAGTACATGGTTTGATAATTGGCAAAGGTTTTGGTTTTATTATGAGTTTAATATATTCTAACACTCATTGAACTTGATACATGAGCATCACGAAGAACATCATATGTATCATAGTCTATTGTTGCATGGTGTAAAGTGTTTTAAAAATCTGGGTTTTATGACTAAGGCACCTTATTACAAGTGACACCTTGTATGGAGTTTGGGTTATTGGGCTCAGTATGGTTCTCAACTCATATATGAGTCGTATTGGTTTTATATGTTAATACATGGTGTTAAAAATTTTGGGTTATGATTGGAATACTATGTTGAAGCAACTCAAGTGATTACCTCACATACAAAGCCTTCGACACACGATGTATGCAGCTTGTGTATGGTTTATAATTTTCATTTGAAACTTGCATATAATATAAAGTTATCATGGTTTATGTAATATCCCTAATTCCGCAAATCAGAATATGTGCCTCAACTGTGATGTCCCGTTCCCAAGAGTACGCCAACATAGAGTGACTTAGTAGTCTATTTGTTCCCGTAGACTACAGTCAGGTACAAACAGGGAACAAGAGGATAAATAAGGGAGATTTGGTGGCTAAACAATGAATTAAGCCAAAAAGCATAGGAAAAGTCACTTAAGCCTAAGTCAATGGAGAAATAGAATGAAAAGGTGTTAAGAGGGGGACTTAATTAATTAATTACTCACCTTAGGAGGAAAAGCGCCTAGCTTAAGTGATGTCAATGGTGAATTAGATTGGGAAGAGTATAAAGGGAGAAATTCGACCTAATTTATCATTATGTTATGATTTGATGTTGAGATATTTGCAGAGGAGGAGGAAATCGACCCCCTTGTTGTTTTGTGGATTTCTGGAGGAAACCACCACCATTGATTGGTTTCAGTGTTGAGAGACAGATCCTAGCCTATCGGAGATACCATCCAGGTATTTCACCGAGCTGTTTAGGAGATTCAGTACAGTGATTGCGCAGCTCAGCTAGTGAGGGCGCACGGGTTAGATAGAGGGTTTGTGTGGCCGCACGAGACAGAGAAGTATCTTGCAGATTCCTTCTGACCTAGTTGAGAGTTAGCTAGGGCACATCTTTTGAGCCACCGGTCATCAGTTTCTGACGGTGGAATTTACCAGAACGCAACAAACAACCAGTGAGGGAGCAGCTCTTGAGGAAGCACATTTGGGGTTCCAGGGGGTATTTTGGAGCAGATCCGAGGAAACCCTTCCGACCCATTACAGAGGAGGCCAGGACGATTGTTTCGAGTCATACATCATCAGATTCTGTCAGTGGGATCACTACGGCGCACTCCCACATCCCAAGAGGTGCACGAACCCCCAAGGGGTGACATCCAGAGCTTCAGAGGTCGGATCTTCAGTCCGACAATTACCTAGATCAGTCTAGAGGACATGGCGCTCCTTTTGAGACAGTTTCCAGCCCATTCCGACGAGTATCACCATCAAGGTGAGTTTTCCAGTATCTACAACAGTTGTCGTGAGCTTCCGGAATTGCATTTTGTCGATCTATCTGTGCATGCACAGATCAGCCTTCATCTTCTGGTCAAGGGTATTTCTTGTTAGTTTTTTGTATTCCAGTGACGATCCATTAGATCTAACCGATGACTAGTATATCTACTTCCAGCATATTATTGTATTTCCTGCTTTTTTCGCATAATATATATCAGTGAGTTGTGTTGTCCTTTCTTTTGCATGCATCACATATATACAGCGAAAACACTTAATGAATGAAACAAACATGCGAAAATCACCAAGCATGTTCACACATTAACTCAAACGCATCCAGAAACCCCCCAGAGTATCAGATCTTAGTGGCAAAACAATAGTTTAGCAGTAGATATCCAGATCAGTTGGATCAGGGATATTTCAGTGGTATCAGAGCCTTCTTCCTGCTACCCTATGAAGAAGTGCTTCTCATGACCCCATGATTTCAGGAACAGGTGAAGAATACCCAGAGGGCCAAGGACATATTGGGGACGAGTACATTCAGTACCACAGAGGTCATAGCAGAGATAGGAGAGATAGAAACCAGAGGGATTACACTCCCTTTTGTACTCAGTCAGATATAGAGCCAGAGATAGAGGACATGGAGCATATCAGTTCGAACACAGAGGCCGAGATAGAGAGGACTATGGGTGATAAGCGTGAGACACCCAAGGGAAGGGGGAAAGGCGCCGAGACACATGTTGACAGTACACAGGCCATGTTGAATGACCTAGCTAGAGGACAGAGGGACATGATGAACATGTAATGTTCCTGACTTGGCTAGTCTAGGAAACGCTGCTAATGTGTGTGTAGGATCAATGGTTTACAACATATAAATGATCATACAAATAATAAACGTGACAAAGGACCGCAAAGTTTGTATTATGATATCTCCATGGATTACAAAATGGCCGAATGCGGCTGAATAAACTGACAATACTCGACTAGATCAACAGACAAAGGATCTTAGCCGGAATACAAATAAGCAACTAAAAGATAATACCCGAAATATGGGAGCACTGCGGAGTCAATGGATGCGCTGGGACTATGGCAGCGTTGACGGTAACTGCTGGAAGTCTGGAAAGTTCTCCCTGGGAGCTATACTTCTTGGAATGGCCTGGAAACGGTCCCAAATGATGCACCCTGCTCTAGTCCTAAGTACTGGTATTTGTCAGACCCCTCTGTTGATGCATCTCGACCCCGGGTGGATACCCTTGGGGGAATGCGCCCCTCTTCTTCTGGCAAAATGCGTCCTAGTGATTCCACCGTCGGAATCAGACGAGATATGTCTCAAAATGACTGCCTTGGTCTACTGGGAAATGGGTCGGAAGGGTTTCCCTGAATCTGGTCTGATGCTCACTCTGGAACCCCAAATGTGCCCGCCAAAAGTGTCGCACGTCCAAGTCTGGAAAATGCGTCCTAGTTGATTCCTCCGTCGGAATCTGATGAGGAACTAGGCAAAAGATGTGCCTTGCCCTCCTCTCAAATGGGTCGGAGGGAAATCTCGGAATTCTCCCTGGATGGGATAAGTCGACTAAAAACCCTCTCAGAAGCTATGCCCTCACTCTGGATGAATGCGCCCTTGCTGCTGAACACTGTATAACTGCTGCTGAAGAATGATGGAAGACCTAAATGATCTTCCCGGTGACTAGAGTGTGTCTCTCAACACCGAAATCAGTCAACTGGTGTCTTCCTCCTGGAATCCATTGAACTATCTCTCCTGAGATGCGCCTCTTCTCCTCAATGACAAGTCATAATCTGCATAATAATGAATTAGGTCGCTGACCCTTCCTTTATAGCTTTCCAAAACCCTAAATCATGCTGAAACCCTAATTCACTGTTGACTTCCAAAACCCTAAATCATTGCTGAAACCCCAATTCACTGTTGACTTCTATTTTTAGCTCATAATGACTTAAAAGCGCTTTTAACACTTTTTAGCTCAGTGTCACTTTCCGAATATAACACCTATGACTGGAGTGACCTCTAGTAACCCTGTTTACCCCTCTTTGGCCCTGGCTATAGTCTAACGAGGCGGTTAGACCATTAAGCCTCCTCTCTGGAGCTCCTATTTGGAAAGGGACATTACAGTCCTCCCTTTCCGAAATTGCTTGTCCTCAAGCAATACCAGTCCAGGGTGTTGCAACACCTGCTCGCTCTCCCAAGTAGCATCCTCTACTAGAATCCCTCTCCATCTGATCAAACACTCTCTGATGACCCTGCTCCTCAGTTTCTGCTCCCGGAACTCCAAAACCTCCTCCGAAACTAACTCCAACTGTCCCTCCTCATCCAACGGGGGAAGCTCCTCTGATGTTCTAATGAATTGTCCCACTGCCTTTTTTAGGCAAGACACGTGGAACACGTTATGAATCTTGCTGCCCTCTGGAAGCTCTAGCTCGTAAGCAACCTCGCCTACTCGGTGCATGATCCTGTAAGGACCATAAAATTTGGGCTTGAGCTTCTCGGACCCACTCTTCTTTAGAGATGACTGTCTGTAGGGTTGGAGTCTCAAGAAAACCAAATCTCCAACCTCAAAGCTGTGCTCTATCCTGTGCCTGTCTGCACTTATCTTCTGTCGGTTTTGCGTCGTCTGCAGGTTCTCTTTCAACAACTTGAGAATCTCCTGACTCTCTATGATCCAATCCTTGGCCTTGGGATCTCTGCTCTCCCCGAAGATCAAGTCTACCAAAGTGGGAGCATCATATCCATACAATGCTCGGAAGGGTGTCATACCAATGGACATGTGGAAGGTGGTGTTGTAGCAATGTTCTCCTAAATGTAACCACTTTACCCACGTTCTCTGTTGTCCTCCTACATAGTTCCTCAAATACCCTTCAACCCACTTGGTGACAATCTCGGTCTGCCCATCTGTCTGAGGGTGATAGCCGGTGCTAGGTGTCAACTCTGTCCCCACCACCCTAAACAACTCTCTCCAAAATGTCCCTATGAACCGACTGTCCTTGTCACTGACGATGTTCTTCGGCAACCCATGAAGTCTGAAGACCTCCCTGAAGAAAAGCTCGGCTACCTGAACTGCGCTGTACTCTGTCTGTATGGCATAGAAGTGAGCAAACTTGGTCAATCTGTCGACCACTACATAGATACAGTCCTTACCTTGGACCTTGGGTAGACTTGTGATGAAGTCCATAGATATACTCTCCCATTTCTGCTTTGGAATGGGGAGTGGTTGAAGTAGCCCTGCTGGAAGAGCATGCTCTGACTTGTTCTGTTGGCAAGTCACACACTCACTAACGTGTCTCATAACGTCCTGTTTGAGGCCCTTCCATGAGAACCTCTCTTTGATATGTCTATAGGTTTTGAAAAACACCTGATGGCCTGCTAGAGGTGAATCATTAACTGCGGTGATGATCTTCTTCTTGAGCCCTGAATCTGGCACCAAGTAGACTCTATCCTTGTAAAATATGACATCGTGAATGACCCTATACCGGTCATCCTGTATCTGCCCATCCATCACCTCACAAGCGAACTTGTTCTTGGAATATTCCACTAACAAGTGGGATTTTCAATCTGCTGGAATCTCCCTCAAAGAACATGCCACAGGTCTCCTCGATAGTGCATCGGCCACAATGTTCTTCTTCCCCTTGACATACTCTATGTCAAAGTCGAATACCTGTGCCTTCGTCACCCATTTCTGTTGGCGCTCACTGAGGTCCTTTTGCTTAAGGAAATACTTCAAACTGTTGTGATCAGTCTTGACCACGAATTTGCTGCCCACCAAATATTGTCTGAACTTGGTCAAGGCATGCATGATTGCCAACATTTCCTTGTCATAAATGGAGTACAACCTCTCAAGTTGACTAAGCTTCCGGCTCTCGAATACAATGGGGTGTCCTCCCTGCATCAAAACTGCACCGATCCCTTTGCCAGATGTGTCACACTCTAGTACAAATGGCAAGGTGAAGTCTGGTAGTGCCAACACTGGACAAGTGCCCATGACTTCCTTCATGTGATCAGAGGCTTTCTGTGATTTCTCGATCCATATGAAGGCCCCATGCTTGGTAAGATCTGTCAGCGGTGCTCCAAGCTGAGAAAAACCCGGGACGAACCGCTTGTAATAGCTGCATAGCCCGAAGAAGCTCCTCAATTCTGTCACGTTCCTGGGCGTTGGCCAATCCAGAATGGCTCTGATCTTCTCTTGGTGCACCTGTACCCCCTGTGCACTGATGATGTGGCCTAAGTAAAGCAGCTCTGTCATACCGATCTCGCTCTTGGACTCTTTGGCATATAATGACTGTGCCTCCATGATCATCGAGGTGCCTCATATGCTCTTGCCATGACCGGCTATAGATCAAGATGTTGTCGAAGAAAACCAAGATTGATTTCCTTAACTGATCCCTGAATATATGGTTCATGCAAGACTGGAATGTAGCGGGTGCATTGGTTAGCCCAAATGCCATAACCAGAACTCGAAGTGTCCAAAATGACATTGAAATGTCGTCTTCTCTATGTTCTGCTCTCGAATGCTGATCTGATGATATCCAGAGCGTAGATCAATTTTTGAGAAGAAAACTGCCCCATGCAGTTCATCCATCAACTCGTCAATGCGTGGGATAGGGTACCAGTTCTTGATGGTTTTCTTGTTCAAGGCTCGATAATCAATGCACATCCTCATGGTGCCATCCTTCTTCAGGAATCAGAACTAAGACAACTGAAGAAGCAAATGGGCTGCTACTCGATCTGATGTGTCCCATCGCCAGCAATTCCTTGATTGCCTTCTCTATCTCATCCTTGAACCTCCTAGGATGACGATAGGGGGGGGGGTGATCATAAGTTTGGCCCCCTCCTCTAACTCAATGGTGTGCTCAAACTCCCTGTCAGGTGGTCTCCCTGGTGGAATTGCCTCAAAGACTTGTTGATGTCGTCCCAATAAATTCTTGATCTCTGTATGGTACTGTTGTCGACCTTTTGAATCCTTCTGAGTAGTGATCAAGCATTCTGCGGCATATGCTACTTCCCCATGTCTGAATAGCCTCTCCATCCTCTTGGCTGAAACTGTCCTGGGTGCTCCTGTCGACATACCTCTTAGAACAACCTTCTTCCCATCCTGATCTCTGAATCCCATTTCCAAGGTTTGGTAGTTGGTAGTGATTTTTCCCAAGGTAATCATCCACTGAACTCCTAACACCACATCTGTGTCCGATAGGTCAACCACATAAAACGTGTCTCTCATTGTGTAGTTGCCTAACTTCATCTCTAAGTTTGGAACTTTGTCTAGACACTCCACTGTGTGGCCATCTCCTACCGCAACATCAAACCCCTCAAACTCCTCTGTCTGAAGTGCCCGTCTCGATACTAGTGAAGCGTCGATGAAGTTGTGGGTGGCCCCACCATCTATCAGGGTGATTGCCCGTTGCCCCTGAATAATCCCTCTGATACGGAGGGTATCATACCTGGGAACACTAGAAAGGGTCGCTATGACTTCTCCCTTTGCTGGTTTCCTCCTGTTAGCCTGCTCTAGCAGTTGTGGGACTACTGGAGGATGGGCTCCCGCCGGTGTCGGTGGTCTATGGGGGGGGGCTGCTACTCTGTTGGTGCTGACTCCTCCTCTGAACTAGTGGATCCACTATCCTGCTCCTCCTCCTCACTGTCCACGCTGTCTGCTGCTACCTCAATATAATGAATCTCTCCCTTACCCATGCACCTGTGGCCTAGGACCCAAGGATCTCTGCAGCTGAAGCAAAGCTTCTTCCTCATAAGCTCTCGCCTAGTCTCATCATCCAACTTCTCCTTGCCCTTCCATTCTCTCTGGAATGGCTTCCTGTCTCGATCCCTCTGGGGCACAAACGGTTTGGAGAAAGTTTTAGTCTTTAGCACTGAGTCTGCCAGATCTCGAGTGCAAAGGATGGCATCCTGCAAAGTGGGAGGCCTGTATGCCTTCACCCATCCTCTCAAAGGATCTGTGAGTCCTTCTGTGAATAGCATGATCAGCCTGGGCTCTGATATATCTATCACTGCCACGGCTACCCACTGAAACTCTGTGATGAACGCCTCTGCTGTGCCAGTTTGTCTCAACTGGGCTAGATCCCTGAAGTGTATCTCGGGATCCTCCCTGTCAAACCTGTCCATGAGCCTATCTGTAAACTCCCTATAGGAGGTGATGCGACTATGACCCAATGTCACCCGTCCATGATACCACCACTCGTGTGCCTCACCCTCCAAGTGTAAGGTCGCGAAACTGATGGCCTCTGTCTCGATCATCTGGTTGAGCTTGTAATACGTGTCTAGCTTCTGTACCCAAGCTCTGGCGGTGTATTTGGATGATCCGTCGAAAGAAGGGATGGTGAGTTTCCCAACTTTGTCGATGAAATCGAGGTTATGCCCCTACTGCTGTTGTGGTCCTCCCCTCTGCGGCTCTCTGGGGCGGTTCCCGAGTCTGAGTCCACAGTACTCGACTAAGGTCATGTCCTGATGGAAGTCACGACCCAATGCTGCGTACTCCCTCCTATACTTTGCAATGTCGTCTGCATGAGTGGGTGGCCTCTGTGCTATCAGTGGCAGTGCTGCTACCGGGGGTGCCCTCTGGAAATTGGGAAACAAGGGTCTGGGAATCCTACTCGCAGAGGTGTATGTGCGAGAGGGTGAATGGGGTCGATTGCCTGCTCTTGAGTCCCCATGTGCTGCATGCGGGACTTGTGTGTCTGGGGTGCCCACTCTAGCCAATCTATCAACCACCTGTGCCAAGGACTGAGACATGGTCCGTTGACTAGCTAACATATCGTTGATAACTTGCATGAAAGATGTCTTTGGGTCTACAGGGGCCTTGCCACTGCCCTCTGGTCGCTCATATCTGTCTCCTAGCATCCTCTTAGCCTCACGCGTTGCCCTTCTCTCTACTTCTCTGTGTGCCTCTTCCTCTTCCTCTGAGCTAGGAGGAAAAGGGGGAAAATCAGGCCTGTGCCTTCTTTCCTTATGCTTGCTGTAAGTGACATATTCGTCACCTACGTGTTCACGGCCCTCTGGGTCTTGTGCTGCACTCATTGTCTTTAGTCACAGGCTGACAGGACTAAAGCTCTGATACCACTGTAATGGTCCTGACTTGGCTAGTCTAGGAAACGCTGCTAATGTGTGTGTAGGATCAATGGTTTAGAACATATAAATGATCATACAAATAATAAATGCGACAAAGGACTGCAAAGTTTGTATTATGATATCTCCGTGGATTACAAAATGGCCAAATGCGTCTGAATAAACTGACAATACTCGACTAGATCAACAGACAAAGGATCTTAGCCGGAATACAAATAAGCAACTAAAAGATAATACCCGAAATATAGGAGCACTGCGGAATCAACGGATGTGCTGGGACTATGGCAGCTCTGACGGTAACTGCTGGAAGTCTGGAAAGTTTGCCCTGGGGGCTATACTTCTCGGAATGGCCTGGAAACTGTCCCAAATGATGCGCCCTGCTCTAGTCCTCAGTACTGGTATCTGTCGAAACCCTCTGCTGATGAATCTGAACCCCGAGTGGATACCCCTGGGGGAATGCACCCCTCTTCTTCTGGCAAAATGCGTCCTAGTGATTCCACAGTCGGAATCAGACGAGATATGTCTAAAAACGACCGTCTTGGTCTACTGGGAAATGGGTCAGAAGGGTTTCCCTGAATTTCATCTGATGCTCGCTCTGGAACCCCAAATGTGCCCACCAAAAGTGTAACACGTCCAAGTCTGGAAAATATGTCCCAGTTGATTCCTCCGTCGGAATCTGATGAGGAACTAGGCAAAAGATGCGCCTTGCCCTCCTCTCAAATGGGTCGGAGGGAAATCTCGGAATTCTCCCTGGATGGGATAAGTCAACTAAAAACCCTCTCAGAAGCTGCGCCCTCACTCTGGATGAATGCGCCCTTGCTGCTGAACACTGTATAACTGCTGCTGAAGAATGATGGAAGACCTGAATGATCTTCCCGGTGACTAGGGTGTGTCTCTCAACACCGAAATCAACCAACTGGTGTCTTCCTCTTGGATTCCATTCAACTATCTTTCTTTAGATGTGCCTCTTCTCCTCAATGACAAGTCATAATCTGCATAATAATGAATTAGGTCGCTGACCCTTCCTTTATAGCTTTCCAAAACCCTAAATCATGCTGAAACCCTAATTCACTATTGACTTCCAAAACCCTAAATCACTGCTGAAACCCTAATTCACTGTTGACTTCTATTTTTAGCTCATAATGACTTAAAAGCTCTTTTAACCCTTTTTAGTTCAATGTCTCTTTTCGAATATAACACCTGTGACTGGAGTGACCTCTAGTAACCCTGTTTACCCCTCTTTGGCCCTGGCTATAGTCTAACGGGGCGGTTTAGACCATTAAGCCTCCTCTCTGGAGCTCCTATTTGGAAAGGGACATTACAGTCCTCCCTTCTCAAAATTGCTTGTCCTCAAGTAATACCAGTCGAGGGTGCTGCAACACCTGCTCGCTCTCCCAAGTAGCGTCCTCTACTGGAAGCCCTCTCCATCTAATCAAACACTCTCTGATGACCCTGCTCCTTAGTTTCCGCTCCCGAAACTCCAAAACCTCCTTCGCAACTAACTCCAACTGTTCCTCCTCATTCAACGGGGGAAGCTCCTCTGATGTGCTAATGAATTGTCCCACTGCCTTTTTGAGGCAAGACACATGGAACACGTTATGAATCTTGCTCCCCTCTGGAAGCTCTAGCTCGTAAGCAACCTCGCCTACTCGGCGCATGATCCTGTAAGGTGCCTGTTATCGCACGGTTTGTAGGAAAGGTTAAATAGCTTGAGTCAAAGGTAGAAACCGGCGTAACAGGAGCTTCCCCACCCACTGTCACCTCGATGGGGAGCTCTTTCTATTTAGGAGGGCAAGTCCAAGGGAGACGTCCCTAAGTCAATCTGGATTTAAAGAAGGCTAAAGGAAAAGACCAAGACAAGGAGAGACCCTTCCACAGATTGATGCCCAAGATAGTCACAAAACCACTGCTGAAGCACCTGTTTGCGAGACAAAACAGAGACAACTAGAGTATATGCTTGCAATGGGTTAGTACTTCATCAAATAAATGACTATCTTTGATTCAATATATGAGCAAATACGAATGCTATTATTGACGAAGTCAATGATGGCTAAATAAGCAAAGACTTATAATAACTTCTCAATATAGCATAAAGGACAATAGCATTCAATGTAATCAATTCAAAACATGTATCATATCATCAATGCAATTGTCAAATCAATGCTCATATACAAGGCTGCCACGTCACTATATA
>JASDQU010250549.1:19665-31510 GCA_032191745.1 Picea mariana | reverse complement strand
AGGTGTAGTTGTCTTTCTAAGTTTCCCCACCAGTTCAAAGAACTATCTCTTAACTGGAAAATTGCAATCTTTGCCTTTGAATTGGACGCATAGTCCCTTAAGGCAAAACACCTGGTCATCCCTTCCAACCATGCTTCTGTGCGTTCACTGGCGCGACCCCCGACAAACTACGAAAGTTTTATTTTCTGCAACTCTCGAGTGATGTCTTCAGGTGGAAATTCTCCCCTTGAGTTCCTTGATGCTTCTGGATTACCCGTACCAGATGGTGGGGGTTCCACTTTAGTCCCTGCTAGTTGTCGCCCCTTTAAAGTCTCGTTAATGGCCTCCAACAAGCGCAGTATGAGGGCTAGTTCGGGCGATGGTGGTGGTGATGCTGGTGGTGTCGGTGGTGTTGATGGTGTTGATGGTGTGGGCGGCGTCGGTGGTGCCCGTGATGATGCTCCCCTGCCTCGACCCCTTCAAGTCCTAGCCATCTTGTATGACTTAACCTGCATCACCCCAAAGTTGTCCGGGTCAGTTCAAGGACGTTTCAAATTGGTGCTACTTAAACTTTGAAACAGGGTTAGGCATAAGTTTTCTTTACTTGTCTATAAACAGACATTACTCCATCAGGGGAATTGGCTAGGTTTGGGTTAGGATTTAAGCGTCTAAGCTTGGTTAACATCGAATTTTAAGGTAGACTAACCTTAAAATTAAATAAATACTTAATTATTTTAAGTAATTCTCAACCCAATTAACCCTTCATTAATTTATACTAACCTGACCCTATTATATAAAATTATTTATACTAAATTATTTAATTTATTTTGTATTATTCTTAATAATTTAAAATATACATGTAAAAATTTAGTTTAAACATACACATAGAATTCGGGCATGTGTGGGTTCCACGTGCTCGTCTGGCTTCCTCAAGCTCTCTTGTATCTAACCTCATCATTCTCCACCTGTCAGCCTTTCAACTCTCTATGCGTCCTTCCTCTGTCCCACTTTCTCATCCGCTGGGACTTGCCTCGCATCAGTCTTTGGCCATCATAGCTCTACCTTTTCTCTGCTCAGAGTTTCCAGAATCTCCCTTGCCATGGCTCACATCCTCACCATCGTTCCGAGCACTTCATTAGCGCTGGTTAATGTTGTATATGCTCCAATTCATTTTGCAGAAACAGAGTATATTGAGGTGGCCACTGACAAGATCCAGCACCTGGAGTCCAGTATCCTTGAATTATTGGGAATCAACCCCCCTGTATGTACATATTGCGGGGCTCGCCCTCAACTATGGTAAGAGGTACGATTCAGTCCACCAATTGTGCACAGTTTCAATTCCTGCATGAAGAACGCGGGGTTATTCAAATCAAGAAATTACATAAACCTTCCTTACGTTGTGGTAATGAAAGGTAATTTCCTCTTTCGAACAAAATGATTTGCCTGTAATTCCCGCTCTGTACGAATTTTGGTATTCTGCTTTTAATTTAATTCATTTATAAGTATAATTTTATTCGTCTCTGCATATGCATGTAGTTAGATGCATATACTTTGTCTTCTATATTGCTCATGGCCCTTGGCTCCTAACTGCAAAATTCCCACTTAAATTTTGGGTTTCGGGGTTTCCTTATGCTCGATGCCGAGAGTCTCCTGCCCTCATGGATTCCCGATCTTCGATATGTTCCTAGCGCTTTAGCCTCTAAGCTATGCTCATGATCCACATGACCTTGCCTTATGACCACATCTTTATTCCTTATCGGGATTTCGGCGTTTCGATGTTTGCGATGTCAATGTGCGCATGTCCTTAGGATTCCCGATTCCCGATCCCCGATGCACGTGTGAGCTCTATCGAGTATCGCAAAATCGTGATTTCCAATGCATCAGTTCCTTTGTATGCTGAAGCCTGGAAATACCGAATCCCAAGACCTTCAGATCCTGGGACACGTGTCCCTCCAATCGAACGGCTCCGTTCTCATGTCGAGAATCGCGGATCACGATTCTGTTGTGCATGAGTTTCACAACCCCGAAAACTCTGATATGCCGAAACTCGACTCCTCAGGATCCTCCGACACGCATCCTTGAAGTGAATGGCTTGGATCTCATTGGGAAATCGTGGATCACGATTTCCTGTTGCAGGAATTCTTCACCTTGAAAACTCCGATGCCCCCAAACACCGACTCTTGAGGATCTCATGCCACGCGTCCTCTCCGATGGACGGTTCATAAATCCCATCAAGAAATCGTGGATCGCGATTTCCTCATGCGAGTATTCTATGCCCTCAAAAACTGTGATATCCCGACTCCCCAGATGACTGATAGTTGGCCTCCACTCATCGGGGTTTCACGGATCGCGAATCCAAATTGCCTAAACATCTTGTCCCCAGAATTCCCGATTTCCCGATGGGGTCAAATGCCGATGGTTTTCTATGATTGCCACTTGTCCCACAGATGGATGGCTGTCATTGTAACGGGATTTTCCTACGGATTTTCCAACTCTTCCCAGATGACGGACACCTGTCCTCCACTCTTACTCTAGTGGTCCCACCATGCTTATGTCACTGTCGGGATATCGCCGATCACGATTTCTAGCGACACAGTTTCTTTGTCTTTGAAAACCCTGATTTCCTGATTCATGACTCTTCGGGATCTCTTGACACACATCACGCACCATGGACGGTTCGGATCCTATCAGGAAATCGCATATCGCGATTTCATTATGCAACAGTTCTACTCTCCTAAAATCTCCGATGGTAAAATCCTGACGCCTCCCAGAATGCTGACACGTGTCCTACCGAGATTGACGGCTAGGATCCATTCTCGGGATTTTGAGAACCACAAGGTCTTGGTTTTCTAACTTCCCAAAACCCTGATGACTCCTCCTATGCACACTAGGGCTTAAACCCTGCGCAACTTGTCTAGATCTAACGGCTGACGAGATTTCGTTCGAGATCTGACGGCGCAGATCCATTCTCCCGTATAACAGACAACTCTTCTTTAGGAAAATTGATTAGTTGCATGAAACCCCACGTGGTGTACAAATTTCTTTCTTTTGGCACGGTTGAAATTCGTATGGGTCTAACGTTCCGAAGATTCTTCATTATTTTAAAACTTTACTGAGGCCAATACAGGAAACTAGTTTATGCTATTCCTGCGTAATATAAGTCTACTAAATTTCCTTTTTCATCCTGCGCATCGACAGTTCCCCATTTAGGTAAGTTTGAGGTAAAGTGGCCCTTTTCAAGGTCTCGCAAATGTCTTTTGCATTTTATTTAGTATAATTTGTGTAGTTATTGGATCTTACCAGTTTCAAGCCTTCGACAGAAGCTTCCCATGACATTTTCATCGGTTTCAGGTGTTTATTCTACCCGAAACTTCATTAACAGCATTGCTCAAATAAAATTAAGTATGACTTCTCTTTTCCGTGCTCAATAGCTTGGATACCATACTGTATCATGTATCAATCCCATTTAGTCAAACTGAACGTGTATCTCTTACAGGTTAAGCGTGGTTGGAGTTAACACTCCAGGTTTCGGTCCTTAGGCCCCAGATTTCGAACTAAGATGCTCTGATACCATATGTAATGCCCATATACTTCTAAATATCATTAATATTCATAAAAATTTTATTTGGTAAACTGAAATAATAACTTCTTAGCATAATAGTGATTCTCATAACAGCAACTTCAGCAACTTAGACTTCTCAATAATTACTGAAATCATGACAGAAAGAAATAAATACATAACTTAACAAAGTACCTGGTTCTGATGCTAATTTATGTTGCCTCTGTGCCTTGCTGCTGCCTTCTCCTCAAATCAATCCTGTGACAAATAGGAAAATAACTGCCCAAAACTACTGTCCTCCCTGCCAACTAGGAAAACTACCTAGCTCCAGGATATCTACGGATATCCTGGCCCTCCATGCCCAAAACCTCCAGCAAGATGCAGAATCTCTGCTCACGGCAGAAGACAATAGTTCTCAGGCTCTGCAATTACAGTTCACCACATCCATTCCCCCTCCATCGAATGGTGTGCACATCCCCCTCTTCCCATCCCTTATTCCTCCCAGCCGACTCACGCATTTACTTCACAACCACCCCCCGTCCTTCGTCCTTTGTCATGTTTTAATGTTTTATCGTCTCGGGATCCATGGCTATCCCTCTCTACATATGCCACCATTTTATAAAATTTTCATTGATCTTTTAAATTATAATTCTCAGATCATTAAATGTGGTCTGTAGTTAGAGTATTACTTAGTTAATCACAATCATTTTCTTTTAATTAATTTTACTTTATAATCTTTAATCATTGAATCAATTAGGGTCGTTACACTCTTGTTTGTGCAAAGAATTAAGGCTTGTCCAACTTACACAGATCAGACGGTTGTCGATCCTCGACACTATGATCCAATGACCACTTTCGCTCCTCCTCTTGAGCTTCTGATTTCTTCTGACTTAGAATATTTATCAATCTTCGAAGGTTTCTAACCTTTTCTCCTCCTATGAGTCTGACTCTTGGATCTCTTCAACACCTATGAAAATCGCTATCCCTTCTGAGCTTGATCCTTAAAGGATTCCAACTTCCCACACACTCCTTGCATTATCATGATTTTGGTAACTCAGATCGAAGGATTTCTTGAAAATAAATTCTTCTCACCCTCTTGGTGTTCCTCTTGCTCGATGCACAGCTTAGCTCTACAAAATTCTCAGTGACTCTATCTCTTTCTAAACTCATAACAAAGGTCCTCCTATGCGCTCCTTGCACTTTTTTTGATGAAGTTTTAATGATATCTCTCCTGAGCTTCTCTGAGGTTAACTCACCTCTGTCAACGCACTCCTTACGGACAACATGCACTCCTTGCACTCGAAGCTCAAAGATGAGAAATAATTGAAAATAATACAATACTGCACCAGTTCATACATTTAGAACATGAATGACATATAAAATCATAACGATGAACACAAATACATAAACACATCATATGTAGGAAAAACTACTTTTCTATTATCTCTGTGTGTCTATATAGATGTTTACATAAAGAAATTGGACTGCAACAAAGTCTCAGTTCTCTCAAGTTCTCCTAACCTAACTCTATCCTGAGTTCTGCTTCAAAGACCTCTCTCTCTCTCTACAAAAAAGGGCTCTATGAGCTTATCCTCTTCACCTCCTTAGTGCCATCATTGTCTTAGTTAAGACACTATACTCCTACGACTTCATTACATAAATGATGATCCAGACCTGACTACGATCTAGACCTTCTTACACTCAACTATTTAAGGTGACCCTATCCACTATCTGTACAAAGGTATGGCTTGGCTCTTACAACTTTATAACGCAAATCCCCATGGGATAAAATTTCAAATTTAAAAAATGGGAGGGTTAATGCCTCTCCCTTTCTCCATTGCGTGCCTATGTGTTGGCTTGCTAGAGCATTTGTTGAGGTGGAGAAATGCTCCTACATTATTATGGGTGTGTTCGAAGTTCCATGAAATTTCAAGAGAGTTCTGACAAAGATTCTACAAATGGAAATGATGAATGATGACATTGATACATCCATGATGAATGTTGATGCAAACATATTGGATGATCTCAAAGATTATGTGGGGAAATCAGACAACCTTGAGCCTTGAAACCCTCCCATACCATCAACTCATGTTTCTAGTCTAAACACATCAAATTTCGATGCATACAGACACAGTTTGAATAAATTTCAACATTGTCCCCATTCATTGCTCACTATGTGGGGTTGGTGGATGACATTTGTGATGGGTGTATTGGAAGTTCCATGAAATTTCAAGATAGTTCCGACAAGTATTATACAAATGGAAATGAATAATTATGACAATGATATGTCCATGATGAACATTGATGCAAATGTTGACGATCTCAAAGATTATGTGGGGACATCATACATCCTTGGGTCTTGAAACCCTCCAATAACATTAAGGCATGTGACTAGTCTAACTACATCAAATTTTGACACATACGTGAATAATTTGAAGAAATTTCAATGTTGGTCCCATTCACAACTCACTTTGTGGGGTCGGTGGATGAAATTTTTGATGGGTGTATTGTAAGTTCCATGAAATTTCAAGAGAGTTCTGACAAAGATAATATAGATGGAAATGACGAATGATGACAATGAGACGTGCATGATGAATGTTGATGTAAACATGGACTATATCAAATATTATGTGGGGATAAAATACATCATTGAGTCTTGAAATCCTCCCATACCATCAATGCATGTGTCTAGTCTCACCATGTCAAATTTTGACGCATACATGCACAGTTTGAATAAATTTCAATGTTGGCCCCATTCACTGTCAGTGTTTCATGGAAACTTGCACATGAGATCTAGATAAAACAGACACAAAGAAATCTTATCAAAAAAAGGAAGAGAGATACACAATGAAGAATGAGAATCAATGCATATTGTGATCTATCAATGAGTGAGTGATCTTCAATCATATAGGAAATGACATCCTATAATTAGGAATGCATGCATAATAGTGAAGGTATAAAATTAGAAAGTGTAAAATAGAACTAGTCAGTTAAATCCCACTAAACTAGTGTTACTCCCACTGAACTAGTGTGCCGAAAATAGAAATTTCTCCAACATTCACTGCTCACTATGCAGGGTCAGTGCAGGATGAAATTTGTGATGGGTGTATTGGAAGTTCCATGACATTTCAAGAGAGTTACAACAAAGATTATATAGATGGAAATTATGAATGATGAAAATGAGACATGCATGATGAATTTTGATGAAAATATGGATGATATAAAAGATTATGTGGGGACATCAAACATCCTTGAGTCTTGAAACCCTCACATACCATCAAGGAATGTGTCTAGTCTAATCATGTCGAATTTCGACACAAATAGACATAGATTAAAGAAATTTAAATGTTGGCCCCATTCACTTCTCACTATGTGGGGTCGGTGGATGACATTTGTTATGCATTTATTAGAAGTTCCATGACATTTCAAGAGAGTTCCAAAAAATATTCTACAGGTGGCAATGACAAATCATGACAATGAGACGTCCATTATGAACATTGATGCAAACATAAACGATCTCAAATATTATGTGGGGACATCACATATCCTTGAGTCTTGAAACCCTCCCATACCTTCAAGGCATTTTTATAGTCTAACCATGTCAAAATTTGATGCATGCATGCACATATTGAAGAAATTTCAACATTGGCCCCATTCACTGCTCATCGTGAGGTGTTGGTGGAAGAAATTTGTGATGGGCGTATTGGAAGTTCCATGACATTTCAAGAGATTTTTGACAACGATTATACATATGGCAATGGAAAGTGGTGACAATGAGACATGGACGATCTCAAATATTATGTGTGGGGTCGATGGATGTAATTAAGCCCTTGACAAGATATAATCCCTAAGAAATTAACCATTAAACTACCTAATCCATAAGCCCCAAATCCCTTATCCCTTGACCCTTAATCCCTTAAACTGTCACCCCTAATCCCTTAACCCTTAATCCCTAGATCCCAAATCCCTAAATCCCATAATCCCCAAAGCCGCTATCCACTTTAACCCCAACAAATTAACTATTTAGGCACAATAGGCATTAAATTGGAAGCCAAATAGGAATCCAAACTAGAAGCTAAAAACAATGATAAGATGGATGCCAACCAGGAAGCTAAAGTAGAAGCTAAAGTAGAAGCTAAACTGGAAGCTACACTTGGTGCTAACCTGGGTGCTAAATAGCGCACAAAATTGGGCGCTAAAGAAGGTGCTAAACCAGGCACTAAGTTAGGTTCTAATAGTGCCTAATTTAGCATCGACTTGTGTTTCTCAACACAAATAATGACCAAAATAGTGCCATCCCGATAAATAGTGCTGAATTTTTTTAAAAAGTGGAGAAAATTACATTAAAAAACATACTGGAAGCAAAAAAGGGAGCTAAAAAGGAAGCTAATCACATGGATTGGTGTAGTGATTGTTTATCTTTAGCATGCAAATATATTCCATGAATTTTGGTCTTGAAAGTGAGAATTGACATTAATTCTTCCTCGAGGTTTTTTCTCTAATATTAAGCTATCATATGACCATTATAATGAAAATATTAAAAATAGTTATTGCAAAATTATGAGGAAATTGGAAAATGTGTGCAGGGTGGCCTTTGTTTCAAATAGATTAAGTGCAAGAGGGAACCTATGGTTGGGTGTAATTCCCTTCTTCTATAGACAATTAGTTGTCAAATCCTACGTTCTTGATATATTTATGAATATGTTGAATTAATGCGATTTATATTAGGAACTGAATTAGTTTCTAGTTTGTTCATTTTTATTTTTATGTTAAGCATGCATTTGTAACTATGTTGTCATTATCCATTGAATGATGTTATTGTGTTTTCATAATCTTGCATTGTTATGTCTACAAGCATTAATTAATTAATAGAAGTAAAATGAGGAAATTGATATTAGAGAAAGAAGTTGGTGGAAATTGGTGGTTTCAAGAAGTACCCCATATCCCCAACAGAGTATAGAGGATATTGGGTATGCTACATATTCAGATTATAGAAATTCTTATGGCAAGTATTTCCTTTCCCTATTATTTTTTGGGGCAATCAAAATAATACTATGAAAATGATTTCCATGTATGGTGGCATTTTACTCCATTCCATTAATTACAATTTTTTTCATCGCTACTAGCTCTCTCTTATGAGGATGATAAATAAACTTCTAGGATTTCAAATTCCCATCTTACCATCTTGGTGACATCAAGATTCTATACACAAACTTTTATCCATCACCAACTTTTACTACAAATTTGGTAATATTATTTCCTAATGAATTAAGGGTTGAAATTTCTTTTGTATTCTAGTTGAATGAATTGATGTAGGTTTGTGTTTGGTCATGCATAAACATATCATAAATATATTATGGTCTGAAACATTATGTAAATAAAATGTTTATCTTATGTACCTAGTTCTTGGAGGGAAATGATGGATATTTTACATATATCTATGGAATGTTAAATTTATAATAACTCATAAAGTTTGAATAGAGTACTATTATTTTTATAGGTAAGGGGTTTGTAATTTCCTTCAACTTCAGTTTGTTTCTCTCCTCAAACTCACTCTAGATGAATATATTTTTCATGCTTCCATAGATATACATGCCAACTCTTAAAGATCCCATTTTTAGTTAATTCTATAGCATTTACATTTGGTCCAATTGCATTAGGGTTGTTGTTATGTGTTTTGGTAATTTCAATCTTAATTCCCTTTCCACCTTATTTTCCCTTTAGTTTCTACAAGTGTTTCATTTTTAAACCCATTTCCTATTGGATGGTCAATATTTCATTGTTAAGTAACAATTTCATAAAATTAGAGCATTCTACCTTTTGTTGCATTTYWACTATATTATAATAAAKAAGTGGACATGGTTGAGACTATGGCTTGTGATTCAATATTAAGTATGATTATTTGGCTTCCCAACATGATTCTATCATTTTTACTATTTCATTATTTCTTCCATAGGTTCACTGTGTTGAGCATGGTTATCAATGGTTTAACCATACATATTTATAGATGTTTTTTCATCTCATTCACATTAAGAAATGTTCTCTCATTCTTCAATGTACATAGGATCTCCAAATATTCTACTTTTGGCAACTTGGCATCTCCGATGGTTTTTCATTACGTTCATATCTCACCGATGGAAATCATTTATACTACAATGGGAGCATGTTCTAACTAATACTATTATCATCTACTTTTTGGACATGATTATAATCATTATGCTTAAGTCACTTTTTGGTTTCATGGAGATCAAATACAATTATTATTTTCTATGCTTGAAGTCTTTACTTTTAGTGTGTGGCTTTTCCAAAGACTATTACTTTTAGATTCCCCTTAATCATATCATTCCATTTGATACTATGTATATTGTAAACCCCAAGCTCAATCAAATCATCCATTTTATATTGAAAATAATTTCCAAACTATAGCCCATGCCAAAAAAATACATAGTGTCATTGTGATTATTGTTTATATCCTCATTCCTAGCTCAATCTTCCACAAAATTTGTTGTTTTCATGCTAGATCCTATATTTGTAAGAATCAAAACAGTTCATCTTGGTTATAAACATAGAAATTCATGGGTTTTAATTGTATGGATCCAAAGTATCTCTTGGCAACACTATCCTACTATTCGAGGTCTCCTATGCCTCTTATATGACTCCTATGATGAGTTCAACACCATCGAAAGAAAACAATGCTTTAGGTGCTTACTATGAACAAACCCTTCAAAATATGAATTTGTCTTAGGATTCCCTAGTTTTAATTTCCTCCTAACCTACTATACAATATTTGTTTTTTGTTGGGATCCTTCCTTGATGACTGATAAGAGGATTACTTTTGATTTTCCCTTGCTATAGCAAAATATGGAAACTAGTTTTCTCTAGGAATTCTAGTGTGGACATGTTTGTTCCTTTTGTGTGGAGAATATTTTTTTCTCTCTAAAATGAGGGGTTGAATGTATGGATTGTTATATTTACTACTTTTTCATGTCAATATCTGCATTTTGTGTTTTATGGATAGGTTCCTTCACATGATTTTTCATTGTTCCTCTTATGTTTAGAATTATTATTATTTTTTTTTTTTTGGAAGGAACATCAAGCTATTGTTCAGTAATTTTTCCCTTGGAATATTCCAAATATAGGTAGTCTTAGTATGTTATGGAAATTAGATGCTTCATGTAATAATATATTGGGTTGCAATCCTTAATCTTTTAGAAAAACTTGTTTTTAATGGTTCTTTAATGCCTTCACACAAATTATGTTCTAAACTATATTTGTGTTCAATAAGTGTTACAGTTTGAACACTTTTTTTCTTTAGAATGTGGATGCCAATGTCTTATTTTTATATTATATTAAAAGATACTTTGCAGTAACAATTTAGTCCTTTTTTTGTGGATTTTTATATTATTTGAATATATAGATACTAGATAGTTTTGACTTAAAAAATATATATTTCCATCATGCTATTACGTTTTTCTAAACTAGGAAACATAAATTTTCCAATGTTAAAAAGAGATTGATTTAAAATGATTAAAAATATGTCGTTGTTTTGTAGTTAGTTTGCTTATAGTATTCCTTCAGATATGGATATGCTTAATGGCTTGTAGTGACAACTAGATGTCTTGTATAACAATAGTCTAGCTAAAATCTTTAATGTTTTGGAGACTTGTGTTGCTAATAGTTCTTTGATACCTTCAAAAAAATCACATTTTAAAACAATAATTTTGTTAGACAACTCAAGAAACTTGATGGCGAGAAGTGATGGATTTTAGAGTTATTGGCCTTCAATATCAATGTTTGGATTTTATAATGAACAACCAAGTCCCTTGAGAAAGCATGGTTTTTCCATTTGATACTACTGTACTTGGTGTTCAATAGATATGAATAGAGATTGTAGCAAATCATTTGGTAATGATGCTATAAAAAAAAACATTCTCGTTGCCTAACATCATTATAATTACATGTTCTAGGAATCATTATTTTAACATAAAGAACAATAATATAAGTAAGCAAACTAGCATGTCTACTTTGCATATAAATAATAGAAATCCCAAAGATCCAGTTGCCAAAGTTGCAATAAAATATCTTATTAAGGATTATAAATAGGAGTTCAAGATATTTCAATGTGACCACTATCAAGAGCATAGTTAGACTAATTGTTATAACCCAAAAGTTGTTCACCTAGACCAAAATGTTAGGTTTATCAAAGTACACCACCTATAGTACGGGTACAATGTATTTTACCCACTTTTATATCATTTTTTACTATTATGACCTAAAGAACCACTTTTCATAGATTCATATGCATTT
>JASDQU010250549.1:0-11156 GCA_032191745.1 Picea mariana | reverse complement strand
TGAGTTCATGAAACTCACACTATTGTTCATGTATGTCATTTTCCAGGAACTCTACATAGTGGTACATCACTAGGGGTAGACCAAAAGGAGGATATATTTCACTCATAATACCCAATATAACCTCATCAACCACTAAGTCTTCATCATACCCTAAGATTCAAGAAATCATGGATATGGCCTTGTGAGGAAATTTGGAAAACATAGAAGTTGGTAGTGAGAAGGTCAAGTTAGGAATTTATATTTCATCATGCAAGTATCATTGAATAATTTTCTATTTCTTATGGGAAGGACAAATATTTACTTTAGTGACCTCTTATTCATTGACATGGTATTCACCCTATGGAAGTAGGAGCATGGTTTATATAGATTCAACTATGATAGATAGGATTTTCTTAAACCATTTGAAGGGACCAAGGTGTGCCTAAGAGGGTTATATAGTTTTGATTGGGCCTCGACAAAATTGGGTGAATGAAAAGTAGAAGGCACTACAACTTGATCCAATTGGCTCAACAAGGCAAAAAACTAGTTATAACTAGCACAAGAAAGTGTTGTGAGAAATCTTACCCTGTGGACATGCTAAGCTCCCCTTTGGACCAAGACCCCTATATTTGGTTCAAATAAAAAAGTAAACAAGTGGTTACTACTTTCCCTATAAATCTAACTCAATCAATCAAGCAAGAGAGAAGAAGAATGTGGCATACCTTATTGTGATGTTCTTCCTCATTGCTCCAATTCTTGGGCTTCATCTCCAATCTCCTCAACGAAACTGAAGTCCTACAAAGACTTGAAAAGAAAATCTTCCTCCTAATCTATATGATGAGACAAAGCTAATATATCTATGAAGACTGAAATGAAAATAGACAAGAAAATGTATATGTAGAACACATGAAATTGAAGGGAATAGGCCAAGTTTATATTAATTGGAAATTCACAAGAAGGCACTTACAAAAAATACTTGAATATGCACTAACTTCTCCAAACTCTCTTCATCTAACCCTTACATGAAAACCTTGAAATCAAAATGTTGATGCTTCTCCCAAGATCAAAGGTTTGATACCTAAATTATTCCCCATTTCACCTTGGAAATACCTTCAATATATAGGTTTGAGAGGCACAACCACCATGATATAATGAAGGATATGGTTGAGGATATGGATCCTTAAGTTTATATTTGGATCCTAAGATAGAGCCATAAGAGAGGAGTCGATCATAATAAACCTCATCCCAAGATAGTTGGTCCTTAGAAAGAGGTGGAGGATCCCATGATTCCCTCTAACAACACTGTCTCCCCCCTAGTGAGAGACAAAGTACCATATTGCTCCCTTAATAAGGCCATAGGAGTGTTGGTGTCACCCTAGTATGGGTAGGGGAGTGCCAGCCTTCTAAAATGCCCAAAATTTGTCAAAATTTATAAGAAAAAGGTGTGTTTCTGCTGTGATGAGAGGAATTCTTCTTCCAACATGAATTAGGGATTGTGAAAAATGTTTTTCATGGTTTCAAGGGATTGTGACACTAAGAAAAGTGAATGTGACACATGGTAAGATGCATACGACACTTGCAACAATGCATGTAACACTTAACAAGGTGCATACGTCACATTGCGACACTTTCTACACTTAGTGTGTGACACTCAAGTGTGAAATTTTTGTGTGTAATAGAAATATATTGATCCATATGGATATTGGTGGAAACCCACCTTTTCCAACTATCTCAAAACAGTTTTCTGACAATTTTGGCAATTTACTATTTTTAGTAATTTTAACTTTCGGGGCCATTTTGAGGGCCTAAATGAAGGTTTTTTGGGATTGAGCTCCTCAATTATATCCTAAGGAATAATTGAGCCCCCAAAATTAATATCCTCAACGATACCTTTCCAACGGGCTATCACATGCCTAAAACGTAGATCGCATGCAAAAGTTACGACCCTGGGAAGTTGATGTACTAACTTACCCAAACGGGGACCACATGACTTTTGGCGCTTCATCTCCTAAGGTTAGGTTTTTGGATGTCTAGGGTTTTTGGAAGTCTTTATTATTGTAAAAATGCCTTCAGAGCCTCATTTTAACCTTCTTCTTGTGAATTCGCATTGTCGTCACATCTCTTCTCAGAGATAAGTTGCCACCATTCCAACAAGCTCGTTTCCACTGCATTTTACAGTTTCAGCTTATTTCATCATTGAATAGAAAACTAGTTTGAATGTATCTTTGTTATTTTGTGTTAAGCACCTATTAATAATCTGTATTCATTTTTTTCTACTCATAAAATCTAGATTAGTGGTATCAGAGCAGTTTTCTCCTTGTCGTCTTAATGCATGTCCCCAACGAGGTTGGAGTACAAAGAGTTAGGTATCGAGCTTGTTTCTCTTGAGGAAATGAACTCTCACATGCCCAAGATACCTCCCATGGTAGGAGAAAAGAAAGATGATGGGACAAGAGATTCTTTCAAACTTTTGATTGAGGAATCCCTCACGCAATAGAGGAACGAGATGATTGATAGTTTCGGGCAAATCCCTCAGTGACTACCAATAGGGGATGCATCTTCTTCAAACGGAGGTGCTGCCCCATTCAAGGTACAAATAAACTTTGATATTCCTATATTTGAAGGTAAGATAGACAAATATATTGTAGACAAGTGGTTGAATCTACTACAAGGGTATTTTCTGTCCATAACTTTTCAAATAAAGAAAAGATTACTTTTGTGCTCCTCAAAGTCATTCCCCATGTCAAAGATTGGTGGGAAACTTTCTATGAGCAAAAGGAAATAGAGGAAACCTCATTATATTTAGTCATGGCCACCTAGGAATCCTTCAGGGATGCTATTGAGGAATAATACTACCCTGTTGGAAGTTATGATGACCTGTATACCAAATGGACCACACTGTGGCAAGAAAGAGACCAAGCAATGCCAGATTTCACAAATATCTTCCATACTTTGCGCACCAAGTTGGGTATCAAAGTTTCAGAGAGAAATTTGTTAATCAAGTATTGCAGTGTTCTGCATAGATACATCTAGACCAAAATGGAATTTTTGGACATCTCATCCTTGGGTGCGGCCTACCAATATGCCGTCAAAATCGAGCAGAAGCTCAAACAAAAGACGTGGCAATTTGGGCCTGGGAACCCCTCACAAAAAAAGCCAGGAAAAGGCAGCCCCAACCCACCGAACAAAGGACAGATCAAACATGGACAGTATTAGGAAAACTAGTCCAAGCCGTAAGAAAAGAAGGACAACGAAAAGACAAACAAAGATACCAGGAAGTGGTGCGACTTCCATAAGAGCCCTTTGCATAACACTGCTAACTGCTACTCAAGGTAGTCATTGGTGACCAAAGTGAAAGCCTCTGAATTAGATGTAGATTATGAATCTGAGCCAGAACCAGAAAGAGGAAGATGGATCATTAATGTGGAACCCAGTGCCACCGTTGCTACCACCAAGGTCTAGCCTGGTGAACCAAATGAGCCAGAAGAAGGAGAGCGCCTCTTCCATACATAGATGTGGGTAAAAGGCACCCTGCTACACTTCATAGTTGATAGAGGTAGCCAGAAGAACCTCATCTCAACAGAGGTCATCAAGTGACTGGCCCTGCCAACACTGCTGCACCCCGTACACCATTGGATTGCTCCGCTAAGGAAGCGATCTCCGTGTCAATCAACAGTGTCAACTATTGTACAACATCAAGCCCTTCAAATATGAGGTAGTGTGATGTTTCTCCTCTCGAAGTTTGTGATGTTCTTTTGGGCCAACCTTATTTATGGAAAATTCATGTTGTATATGATTCTAGGCCTCATTGTGTTATTATTAATTTGAACAAGAAATTGTACAGGATACCCGAGGGAGTCCCACCTAGTGCTATTTCCTTGATCTGTGCTAAGAAATACAGGAAGGTCATCTCTCAGATGGGGAGTTTTGTCTTCTTCATGATTCTCTCTTAGAATAAGCGAAAGATCACAACCGCATCTAGGGTCTCTGCAGTCGACCTCTCCACATAGTAGAAAAAATTAGATAAGGTCATGGAAGAATACTCGGATATCTTCTCCTCACCTACAGGGGTACCTCTGCACTGCCAGGTCAAGCACCCCATCGATTTGACCCCTGGCACACCGATACCCAATGGGCCAGTCTATCTTTGCTCTTTCTTAGAGAATGAGGAGATCAAGTGACAGATCCAAGAATACCTCCACAAGGGACGGATCCTCCCCAACTCATCACCTTGCGGGATCCCAATTGTGATGGTACAGAAGAAAGATGGAACCTGGAGACTCTATCTTGATTACCAGGCTTTGAATAAAATCACAGTCAGAAACCAGTACCCGATTCCCCGAATCAATGACCTCCTTTATCAACTCACGAGGGCCAAATACTTCAGTAAGATTGATCTGAAGTCTGGATACCACCAGGTCTCGATAGAACAGACAGATGTATGGAAGACCACCTTCAAGTCAAAGGAAGGACTTTTTGAATGGTTTTTCATGCCATTCAGTTTGACAAATGCTCCAACCACTTTCATGAAAATGATGGATGATATCCTGTGACCATTCACCAATATGTTTGTAGTGGTGTATCCAGATGACATTCTAATTTACAACAAGACTTGGGCCAAACACTTGTAGCATATTTAGCAGGTTTTACACACCCTACGGTAGCACAAGCTATACGCCAACTTGGGAAAATGCTCCTTCGACATGGACATGGTCCATTACCTAGGCTACATCATTGATCAGCATGGCATACATGTGGATCTAGTGAAGATCCTAGTCATTTGTGACTAGCCAGCCCCAACAACACTCACTGAACTTCGAAGCTTCTTGGGCCTTGCCAATTTCTATCACAGGTTCATGTTGGGTTTCTCCCATATTGCATGGGCCCTCAGTCAAATAAACAGAGGTGGTGGTAAGGAAAAAATTGCGTGAGGCTGGTCCCAACAACAAGCGTTCAATGATTTGAAGCAACGCTTGTGCTCAAACCCAGTACTTTCACTAACAAACCTGCAGCATCCTTTTGAGATTGAGACAGATGCTTTGTACTATGCTCTGGTCACTGTTCTCACTCAACACGACCACCCCGTGGCCTATCATAGTGAGACACTGTCAGATACTATCCGTAAGTACCCTACCTATGACAAAGAAATGTACTCAATTGTGCAAGCATGCCGCCAGTGGAGACATTACATTCTTGGGAAGGAGACAAACATCCACACTGATCATAAGCCACTTCAATTCATGCAGACATAGGGAAAATTGCAGAATGACTGCCATCAAAAGTGGTCCACATACTTGCAACAATTCCACCTCAACATCAAGTATAAAACATGAAGCACCAATCACGTTGTTGATTGCCTCATTAGACTTCCAGTCACGACACTCACCACAATGGTAGACTCTTGCAGCCATGAGACATCTGGATGGCTCCAACTCTATGAGACAGACCCTAACTTTGCCACTACCTACCAAATGTTGGGTGCAAATGCAGTTTTCGATAATTTCCATCTTCAGGATGGGTTGTTGTGTCATCTGGGCCATATCTGTGTTCCATCAAGTGATCGAGTGAAGATGATCTGGGAAGCCCACTACAGTGGGGTGGAAGGACACTTCGACGTTGAAAATATAGTGGCGATTCTACATAAACATTTCTACCTGATGAAACTTCGATAGGAGGTCAGCAAGTATATCAAGTCCTACATTGCCTATGCTATTGCCAAACCGAACACTAAGAAACAGGGCCTGTACATCCCTCTTCCTACTCCTGACAGGCCATGGGAATCCATCTCAATGGACTACATGTCGGGCGTCCCGTCCACCAAGTGGGGAAATGACTATGTTTTTGTGGTTGTTGATTGCTTTTCTAAGATGGCGATTATGGTTGCCTACAAGAAGAGCATCACAGCAGAGGCCACTACCAAACTCTTCTTTGAATGAGTCTCGGTACATTTTGGAATCCCACAAACCATTGTCTCATATCGATATAGTCGATTTATCAGCACATTTTGGTCAAGCCTCTGGTCACTTCTCGATGCCAAGATCACCAAATCCATGGCCTTCCACCCCCAGACAGATGGCTAAACCGAGGTTGTAAATTGAATGATTGTGCATATCCTTCACATGTATAATTCAAAGAACCCTCGCACATGGGATGAAAGCCTTCCCTATGTCCAGCATAGCTACAACCAAGCCCTGCATAGCTCAACTGGCCACAGCCCCTTTCAAGTGGGATTGGGATTCCAACCTTTGGGACCCATAGATGTTGCACTTCCCCTTGAGGTCACCTCGACTGACTCATCTCCTACTCCAATTGAAGATGACAAATCCACTCGGTTCATTGAGTGGATCCAACACATCCGCTAATAGGTTCAGGATATCCTATAGAATTCCAATGACAAGTACAAACAACGCCATGATGAACATTAGGTACCGCATAAGTTTCAGGTGGGCGACAAAGTTTGGTTGCACTTGTAGAAAGAGCATGTTACAGGACCCCATCGGAAGCTTCACCCACCCTGTTATGGTTCGTACACTATGACTAAGGCCATGGGAAATAATTCTTTTGAGCTCAACATTCCTCCTTTCCTTGGTTTTCACCCAGTGTTCAACATGGATCTCCTTCGTCCTTATTTTGAACCATTATTGGACACCTCAGAAGTAGCAGAACAAATGAAACCAACAGAGCTCAACCTCGACTACCTACAATAGGCATCCAGTGATCAGATTGTGGACAGAAAAATGAAGGGCACTCAACAACAAATGATCCAGCTTTATCGAGTCGTCAAAGTAGGGCAACTCTTGCACCAAGGCAAGTGGCTCACCCGGGGCCAAATTCAGCAGAAATTTCCTCATTTGATGGGGGACCTCAACGCAATGAATACCATTGCTTCCTAAGAAGGGAGTATTGATCCAGATGGATATCAGTGGCCACCCACCTTTTTCAACTGGCTCAAAATAGTTTTCTGACAATCTTGGCAATTTACTATTTTTAGCAGTTTTAATGTCTGGGGCCATTTTGAGGGCCTAAATGAAGTTTTTTCGGAATTGATCTCCTCCATGATAGAAAAAAGAATATTTTATCTCCCAAAATGAATCTCCTTGATGATACCTTTCCAACGGGCTATCACACGCCTAAAACGAAGATCGTATGCAAAAGTTACAACCCTGGGAAGTTGATGTACTGACTTACCCAAATGGGGCCCACATGACTTTTGGAGCTTCATCTCCTAGGGTTAGGTTTTTGGATGTCTAGATTTTTTGGCATTCTTTCTTATTGTAAAAATTCCTTCAAAGCCTCATTTTAACCTTCTTCTTGCGAATGCGCACTTCCGTCACATCTCTTCTCAAAGATAAGCCGCCACCATTCCAGCAAGCTTGTTTCTGCTGCATTTTACAGTTTCATCTTATTTTTTCATTGAATCGAAAACCAGTTTTACTATATCTTTGTTATTTTCTATTAAGAACCTGTTAATAATCTGTATTCATTTCGTTCTTCTCATAAAATCTAGATCAGCTCTCTAGTTGAATCACACATCTTTTCTAGATAACCCATAGAAATGAATGTATTGAAAAAGTCCTAGTGCAAGTATACTAAGGATTCAAAGTTTATTGATGTATTTACAAAGGTACTAATAGCTAAAGGTTTCCTTCATGGAGCCATCTTATACCAAAATTTTGAGCGAATCCTCTAGATAACATGAAGTAATGGTTGGGACACTTACCTGTAAATTCCCCGACCACCGAGACTAGGCCATGATACACGACATAATGATTTCTTCCTCTCTGCGAAAAATACTTTAACCTACCCAACATCCAACTGAGTTATGCCACATAAATTTTTTGAACTGCATGGAATTAAAATATATACACAGAGAACTCGAAACTTTATATATATAATGCAAACACAAAAATATGTTTCATAAATGCACAGATTCATACTGAAATACAGTAAACATATACATGCAACATATACAAGAAATACCAATAAACATATAGACAATTATAACCATGCACAGGATAAACCCATAAAATTGAACACGTAAATAACAATGCAACATGTAAATTTATCACACAATTGACACTTATCTTCATAATAATATCACCAAATGTGTGCAAACCTTCCATGAACCTCCCAGCCTTAGACCATACTTCTCATCACTCTCAGCAGAGGGTCACCCCTGAGCTAGGACTAAACTCCACCTGGGTAAAGGAATTCCTAACCATGCTAATGGTTCATAGACAACAAGAAAGACTCTGTCATAGGTGCCAACTCAAACTAATAGCCTATAGTCCCTCATTCCCCACATTCATGTCCCACCCCAGGAAGTGTGCCCCTTCTTTGCTCAACAGTCCTTTGGCTGCCCCACTTCCTTTCCGAGCTTCAGCAACAAGCCAAACATGAAGTCTTAGAGCCTTGTAGTTGCAGTTTAGCACCTTTAGGAAATCAATTCCTAGTAATTCTCTCACCCAAAGAGGAATTTCTCATGGGCATGAAAACCCACCTCTTCAATATCCCATGGACCTGACAACTCACTTCTTTAGTCCCTCTCCAAAGCTAACCAGTTGTTATCACTGAAATTTCATCTACACATGGTTACAAGAACTCATCATCGTCAAACAGTAATGAAGTCATTCATGAACCTGAATTAATACCACAACATTCAAAAAGGTCAAAAAGCTATACGAAGTAGTGAAAAATCGAAGAGTGCTTTGCAAACACTGGGCGCATGCGCACATGCGCGGAATAGGAACGTAGAAATCATGCATATGCGCACAATGCACGACTATTAGCACAAAAAGTTGTGCACCTACTAAACGATGCATTTATGAAAGTGGTCGGCCTCCCAACCACTTATGGTTCAACGCCCAAGCCGATTTGACCCTCAAATCTAGGTTGGATCCGATTGGTGGGCTGGTCAAAGACCTAATAATGCCCTAAATGGCCTCTTTTCACACTAGAAAGCAATTACACAATAACCCAATGCAATGCTATAAAAGGCCATGAATGCACCTCATTTTCTCAAGGAATTCAAAGTAATGTTATGCTGCATATATTGTTTTAAGGACTCCATCATTGACAAGAGCACTTTGGCACCATTACATTCGACAATCCATCTCACCATTGAGTGGATTTGTAAGGAGTTCTTTCAACACCATTTTCATTTTCGTTTTTGTAAGAAGAGCCAACTAGTGAGGTTCCAAGAGCCTTCCCTTGGAGGAAGAAGGGACTGATAGTCCCCTTTCTTCTTGGTGCTTTGTTTTCATCAATAGATCAGCCTCAAACATTGGTGACATGGGTCTTTTTGTTTTCTTCATTGCTATGTCCCTATGCTCATGATTTTAATGTTTATTGCATCTATTAGTCTAATTCTTAGTTATAGTTTTGTTTTTCTTTCTCTAACTCTTTTCTCTATAGCTGTCCTGGTCAGCGGAACCAATTGAGTTTGCAAGCACCTTGATTCTGCTCACCAAGGTGATGAAAAAGGTGCTACAGATTGGCGACTCCGCTAGGGAATGGTATCAATTTCCTACATCATTTGGGTTTATTTTTCTCTTCTTTTAGTTTGTTTAACTTGCAAGTGCACTAACTGGCCTAAGACGACCTGCCAATCAGCCAATTCCAAGTTGAATTGAGAGAAATCCACTCGGATTTTTCATTCTCGACCGTGTGCCACATATGCGTGGGTTTTTTAACCCATAGACGTGCATCGTGTGCCCATGAACCTGAATCACATTTCAGTTTTGCGCACGTGTTCTTTTTAGCTTGTCTTTTCTCACGCGCATGCACTCTTTGCGCCTCTGTCTCCATTGGACCCGCGCATCCAAGCGAAATTTCACATTGTAAGTTGATTGAAATGTGGGGAAGGCCATCTACCCTCTTAAAAATAATGTCAAGCATGTTGTAAAGCTGCACCACACTTAGTCCCCTCATCATATAAAGGGGTTAGTCAAACACACATAGGCACTTAGGAGGATAAAATCAATTTCCCTTATTTTCTTTTTGCCACATGGATGGCTTGTTTTGACTCACAAGATAAGGTGGAAATCATTTTTAATCAAATTTAACTTACACTGGGACTATAAGTTGAGTAACAATCACCTTAGTATGCTCTTCTCTCGCACCTCCAAGTGACCTTGAGAATCAAAAAAAGATTGTGAAACAATTTCATCTCCCTTAACAAAGTTTAAAACCTTTAGGAGAGGACAACAACCCTTTTTGGGACTCCTCTTAGTTTGATTTTTCAAACACATCTTAATATTGTAACAGGCCCATACATGCCCACATGCTACAAATATAGGATAGTGTTTGAATTTTTGCTTTCTTAGATCAAAACACTAGGGAAGTTTGAAGGTTTGTAACGGGCCCATACATGCCCACATGTTCAATCTAGGATAGTTTCAAAGATTTTCTTAGATTACATCATGATAGGGAGTTAAAGGATAGTAACAGACCCACATGTCCACATGCTAGCTTCCTAGGGATTTTGAATTACGCAAGGTTGTACCAAAGGCACTTAGTTAATTAGCTAATCAAACTCTTGTAAGGACCAACTGAAGTCCACATGCAGCAAGGTGACATCTAATTCACTAAAATTTGGCACACTTTCACTCACACACAAAAGTCACTTATCACTCACATAGCTTCTTCTTGAAATGTGGAGTTCAAAGTAAGTTTCCTCAAAAGGGATTCCGAAAATACCCCATCTTTTCTTGACAGGACTATCCACTCCCACTTTTAATCAACAAGGTTGGTTTGCACCCCCAACCTACCAAAACAACTACATCTAAAATNCGGGGATAGGCATCCAAATAAATCCCCGTTATCTGGTTCTCACATTGTCAAAACATAGAGGTTGTCAAATAGGGAACTGAAAATACTCCAAGTCAAGTGTTCCAATCACCATAAGGTAGGGAGATACCCATGAAGGTTTGAAGGCCAAGGTCTGGTTGTTCTTTGCATCCCCCCTTGAGGCACCCACTTCTTAGATGGGATCCAGCCCATGACCCATTTCTTAGGCCGAAAATCTAAATGCCCCACTTTGACCGAGGTAGCTAGTGGCCAAATTTAGGACATCTACCCAGGTGGCAATTGTGGGCTGCGATTGCACCTTGATTGGATTTTGTGTGGCTATTGGGAAATATCACCAGTTCTCTCGAGATATGCCCCATTTACCCCTC
>JASDQU010250548.1:0-11177 GCA_032191745.1 Picea mariana | reverse complement strand
ATATATATATATATATATATATATATATATATATATATATATATATATATATATATATATATATATATATATATATGTTATACAACTTTCACATATGCTGTTTCTGAACATATCATATACTAAATTTTCTTTAAAAAACTAGCATGTTTGTAACCGTCTCAAAATTTGTAACAATATCTGTATTCCAGTAACTTAGTTTGTTCCTTGCCTTGGAATATTTGAAGGGTTATACTAGGTAGACAACTAGGAGAGTGAACTAAATGTGAGATTCCACTTGTGACTAGGAAAGTAAACTCAATGCTTCATTTGTTTGACTGAAAAATATCTGAATGCAATGAACAAGAAAAGATATAATACTGTGACAATATAGTTGAGAATCGCCTCCTCTCTGCAATTGTAAATCCCGGTTGCCCACAGTCCTAAGTAAAAGGCATTAAAAGACATAAGTCAAAAAAGGATCAAATAAGATATATTGTTTAGCATGTCCCTAAAATGAAATCAATATAAAATTAAATAAATTATACCAAACTACTATAATTCTGATTAATCAGCTTGATGAAACTCCAAGATATACAATCTCTAAAGTTAAGTGGGCAATTTAAAAGGAAAATAAAGACTCACTAATATATGCCTATTTATAAAACAGATACCTTATTCTGCATCATGAAGCAATAAACTAAGCAACAACAAATTATATTATATATATTGCAATATATAATATATAGTTTGCATATATTCCTTACAAATATCGGTATAGTAACTTTAACCGGAAAAAACCGAGTTAATAGGAGATCATCCTAGAGAATGTATTGCTTTTCTTCTCAACAATCAAAGATAGGCTTGAAAGATAATAATGTTCTGAGTCATCTATCACAAGTCTACTCAACTTGTATGTAATTGTTTGGAAACAAAGGCGTTTCGCTTGTCATGTGAAGATCTAAATGGTAGTTCTGTGGTTGTGTTAGTACTATGTAAAATAATGATTAAATGTAGAATATACAAAATTAAAATACAAAATGAAAACAAATTATATAACCAAACCTGTAAAATTACAATGGCTAAATTCGGCAACGCTTTGCATGAGGAGAGTTAAGAATCAATATGTTACAATCTACAGCCAAAGTAACCAAAACAATCATGTTTCCTTCCATTTCTGTAAGGAAAATATTTCTCGAACAAAAACAAAATGGAAACAGTTTGGAAACACCTGGAAAATGTTTCCATGGGCATTTCTCAACATTTTTCATCCAACTAAATGGCATTTCCTTTTTTTTCCAAAAATGGGTGGGCCTAGAATTCATTAACATGAAAAAAAGACATATTAAAAGGAAGGATCAATGAGAAGTCACATCTCTTCATTTTTTCCCCTTCAAACACTCTGAAATCAGTTTTCACATTCAGAAGAAACCAAAATGATGTGAACCATCCCAAAAAAAACATGAAGAAGTCAAAGTTTTCCACAGTGATAATATTTGTCTAGAACTGCTTACAGGTCCATACATATACGTTAATGTACAACACTAACATATATTTGTAATAAACAAAATACACGATAAAATATAATAAACCTGCATACACAAAACGTACACCAAAGACAAACGTGGAACACAGCTCCACAAATTATTATTACGATGAGTTACTCAATAATTCATTAGATATTATGAGAACTCCAAATAATCCAAATATATCCCAGTACAATAATCATAAGAAAATGTGTGTAATAATGACTCTATTGACCTCTTACATATACTATCTCTCTATCATTTCCCATGTAGGTCCACTACTAGGTCAACACATTATATACATACATTTGACCCCTTATTCCCTTACATACCCCCATTAGGGTCATTACATAGTACCCCACTTTGAGAAGCTTTGTAGTTAAGGGTTTTACATATTATGAAACCAAGTCAAGAATTCCCTCATATTTTTGCACTCTTAATGCCCTATTAATTATCCATTTATCCACAATTGATTGTTGTCGACGTCAATCCTTGATAATTTGATGTCACAGTTTTTTTTTTTTATTCCATGCACTGTTGTAAGTTTACCAATTTGTTATACTTGTTGGTCTCTGATAATATCTTCTTGTGTAACTATTCCTTGACTTTTGGTTCCATAATGCTATTGATTTTTCCATCTTCTTCTATATACTTGAGGATCTTGTTCTGTACCTTTCTTGTAGACTTTATGGAGTTTGTTCTGTACTTTGTTGATATGATTTCACATTTGATGGTTCTCCTTCACCTTCGACCAACCTTGCACCCATCTTTTTTTCCAATAGAGTAAAATGTTCTAGCATAGGTGCTTGATCTATGACTGCTTTTGCTTAGGAGAGAATGTTGTCAAATATTTTTGTTGAGTTTCCCAATCTGACTTTGACCTTCCCTGGTTGGATCTCCACTTCTTCAAGTATCTTCTGATAACCTTCTTGTAGCTTTTCTTCCTTCTCCTAAAATTGAAGGGTGATACTATCCATCAATTTCTTTTGTCCTTCACTTTTTTCTTACATTTTTATTTGATCTCATTGGTATGTAGGGCATCTTCAACCTTTTTATGGATTTCCTCTTCAATTTTCCTGGTCATCTCTTCATCTATGATCTTTGTTTTTTTCCTCTTGCAGATGCCCTTTCAGATTCTTAACACAGCTAATCAATTTTTTATTATGATTTTCTTTTATTTGTTTTATCATTACTCGTTCTTCCTTTCAGTCATCATTTTTCATTACCCATTCTTCCTTTGAGTCATCATTTTTCTTCTTTAAAGTTCTTAATTTCCTTAAGAAGTGGTTGATTAAGGGCTTGCAACTTGGATAACTGATCATCTTTTGTGCAAGTTCCTCTTTAACTTTCTTCAATTCAATCTTGAGTTTATGAATATCGTTTGATTTCATTTATGTCATCCATCTATATGAGGATGCATTTCCAAAATTTTCCCAACTGTTGTGTTGTGTATTTATATCAAGACTATGCCACCAATCAAGGGCATCACCTTGAAAATATTCACCCTTCAGATATAATATTGAAAAAAATTCAACCCAAAGGGTTAGCTCAACTGGTTATCGGTGTCGCTAATGTTGCTTGACATTTGCAAGTTTTGTGCTAGCATGTGCTTGGTTTGAATCCCCATGGATTAGGCACACTAGTCTATAGCAACAAGTTTACTAGGGATGCCATCCACGAATGTGGGTAAGCATCCCTTGAGTTTCCCCATGAGGTTTTCCTTGGTATATATATATATATATATATATATATATATAGAGGGAGAGAGAGAGAGAGAGAGAGAGAGAGAGAGAGAGAGAGTTTCCCTCATAATATTCAACCATTCTCTAGGATCAATCCCATCTTTATCTCCACTAAAACATAATATTTCCATTAGATCTTGTCTTATACACTCAAGGTCTTATTAGAACCCTTGATTTCCAATATAATAAATTCTAAATGGTGATTCTAAATAGTAATAGAATTTTAACATAAACATTCTCCTCTATTTCCTATTTCAAATTACTTTTGAACCACCTAAATTAGGCATTATGATCAAACATTATGGTCATCTTATGTTGACTTAATGTTTTAAACCTTTCCATTATTGTTTTTACACACACAAGCATGTACATGTTACCGCCCCCCCAGTCTAGGGGTAACTAAGGAGATCATGTCTCGAGGCCCACATGTAGCAAACATGGAGTGTCGAGATCCAAATTGACTAGCAGAGACCCACAAGGCCCTTCCTATCTTGACTTGCACCAACAGTCATCACCAGCAGCAGAGCAACATCCATCACATTGGCCTGGCCCCATAGGACAGCAGGTCTTGCTTCATGAGGTAATAAGTCCAGTTTCATGGTAAGTGTCACTTTAATAAATGAAGCATTTGAATATGTTGCAAAGAATCATTTCTTGATTACAGAACGTTTGCTTGGAAACTATACCTTTTGCCTTATTTAACCTTAGTGGGTATCATCACGTCCTAGTAAGTTGTGTTATCGTACAATTTGTACTTTCCCAAAAGCCAAAGGCAAGTGGACTGTAAATTGGCATAACAAAAGGTTGTCCTATCACTGTCACCTAAATAAGACACCTCTTTCTCTTTAGGGGTGAAAGCCCAAGGGAGACGTCCCCGGTGACCTGGGGGTTTGAGAAGGAAAAAGTAATGGTATCAAGAAAAGTTGTCCCCTCTCACAAGTCACACTGATCAGAAAGTCCCAAAGGTTTAACAATATGAAGCAATGATATGCTTAAGTGTACCTGCCTAGAACAAGACCACAAGAAAAACCCTATTTTGCAAGTAACAATTGATGTTAGAGCTTCGTAAAACCTTGGACTTTCAATAAAAGCAATAAGTTGATGTATAAGATGAACCAAACAAAAATTTATAAAAACAATGTATATATATTAATAGCTTCACAATCAAGCCTTGAATAAGCTTCAAAATGACCCAAAATGTTAACCTAGAATTAGCAATATGTTGGCACTTGTCAAAAGCTAAGAAGGCAATGTAAAAATCAACTTTGACAATTGCTTTTAGGAGCTTTTATGGCTGCAATATATGGCTGTAGCTTACTTTTGTAACAGCAGCAAGAATGTTAGTAGATCAGTCTAATCTAGGGTTAGGAATAGTTAGCAAATAGCTTGAGGTAAATGGTTTGAGAGTTGTTTTCATCAATCAACCAAGTGTAAGGTATAAACCAGTGTCTTTAGGGTTAATGAAGTAACTTTTTTGCAGCAGCAATCTTGAAGGAAACAAATGATAATGTGTGAACCAAAGACAAGAGGGAGAGTGGTTGAGGTGTTGGTAACCCAAGGCCTCAATCACCAAACCCTAAAAGGAAAACGACCACTAGGAAGTAGGTAACCCTACGCCCTAGTGGTTTTCCTTCTTCTTTAGCTCAAGCTTGAGATAAATAAAAGCTTGATGAAGCAATGGTGTTAGAGTGCTACAAAGGTAGGGCTCTAGCACATGCTTCAATGGATATGTCTTGTAGCAAAATCTAGTAGGTGGATAGCTATTGAGATAAGGACAATAACATGTGCTTAATCTCCTAGGGTTTCACACTAGCAATCTCATAATCTTAATAAATGCAAAGTAAAAGATACCATAACCATTCAAAGAAAGAAGAATTTCTGATTTTCACTTACATTCACCAAGAATAATCTAGCAATATGCCCTAGTTGAAGACTTTCCACCAAGAAAATGACAAAATACACCAAGACAAGCCTCCTCCAAGAGTTGCACACCACTTAATTTCAGCCAATAAGCCCTAAAGAGGCTGAATTTCAGACCTCACTTGTGTGAGTGAAAGATGATGAAAAAATACAAGGGATTAATCCCTTATTTATACAATCCAAATGACCTTTAATTACAAAATTAGGTCAAAAAGGCCGACATGGCCAGTTACATCAAATATCCAGTTTTTTACATAAAATTGACAAATTAAACCCTAAAACATGCAAAAGAAGTGACATCATGCCCTTCTAGGGTGACGTTGGGCCTCCTAAGTGAGACGTTGGCCTCCAGGAGCAAAACGTTAGGCCTTCTAAGGCCTTTGGATCATGCCACACGTGCCACTTGGCACACAACTACCTCCATCATGTCCATCTGACGTTGGGTGACATCATGGGCCTTCCAAGCCCAACGTTAAGGGGAAAGGCAAGACCTCCCTGGGTCCAAGCCTGCCACGCTGTCTCTGGTGGAGCCCCCTCCTCTCTCTTCGGTGCAAGCCTCTGGTATATGTCTGCCCCTGGCTGGGGTCTCAGCATCCATCTGGTGGGCTTTTAGCCCTATGGAGGTCTGAGCTAATCATCTCCCCATATGTACGTGTTCGTCGGGCGTGGTCCTGCAACAACAACAAGTACGCCCTCCATGGGATCATAAGTCACAAGCATCATAGCAATGTCAATCACATCTAATAATCTAGTTACCCAAACATGTGCATAAAACCCCCTTTTCCCAGACAAGTGCTCAAAGATGTTATGTTATTCTACAAGCCAGGTTTGGAGAGGGTTCCAAGACATCCTATTGGACCAATTCTCCTTAGGTGTGGGGTGTTTCCAGGTGAAGACCAAGAGGTCATGTAAGTGCATGAGATGGTGTAGGGGATGTTTGGGCAAGGGGTGCAGTGGTGACAGGGAAATGTAGGTCTTACCTGTGGGTGCCTTTGAAGAGGGTGAGTTGCACCTTCTCATGGATGCAATTGTTTCCTAGCTCGTTCAATGCCTTTTTACTTTTTATCTTATTTCTTTTTCTTTCAAGAGAATAGCTGGGGGACCCTGCCCTAGCGTGGTGACCAATGGTGACAGCGTTACCCACAAGCATTTCACGGAGATGAGAAGGATGGCTCGTGATGAGACCCCCTTTCTCTTGGATATGCCACCAAGTGCCACTACCCTAGCGTGGTGACCAGATGAATAGTAGTGTCACACCGCTACATGCCCATGGACCAAATAGGTTGGCTCGTGATGAGACCCCCTATCCACCAACTAGGTCTTGATTTTTATCTTTTTATGGGTCCCCACTTTTTCTTGCTGAGAAGCCTTTTATTGCTTTCTCGGAAATCCCTGGGCGAAGCATCTCAAGGTTTGATCTTTTGGCTTTTAACTTTTGCTAGGTACTTTTACCCTCTGGGCCTTTAGCCCCTTCTTCCCACAAGGAAAGGTACAACCCTTTACTATCTTGGCAAACCCAATGCCCAAACCAATGTACGGGAAAGATGAGAGGGAAGATGATGAAAAGTGATAAGTATGGTAGGAATGGATGATGACCTTTCATAAGCCCACCCAGTGGCAACTCACTCCTAGGGGAACCAACTTGCTAGGGCATTATAGCATCCCCCCCAGGTATGGACAAGTCAAAAAGGCATAAAGTCCAAGCACACATGACGAAGCAAAAAAGAATTAAATGCACATATTCAAATGTTTTGAGAATCAAAGTGACACATACCATGATACCCAGACTCATTACCTCATGGAGCAAGACCCACTGCTACTTCAGAACTAGGCTGATGGGATGGATGTTGTTGCAAATGGAGGCGCTGAAGAAAGAGGATGGGCCCTCCAAGGCTAGGCTCAAGTCAATATGGCTCTCGGTACTCCATGTCTAGGACTTGTGGGCCTCGAGACATAATCTCCTTAGTTATCCCTAGGCTAGGGGATAACAAGTTGGTCGCCCTCAAGAATATGGTGCTACTGGGGGGTTCCTTGAAGAGTCATCATACCATTCCCGATCATACTTATCACTTTCCATACTTCTTCCATTTCATCTCCTCATCTGTTGGGTTTTCGAGCTTATTGACCCAAGAAAGGCATCCACCTCATTTCATGCAAAGAAGGGGCCATTAGGCTCGAAGGTGCCCTAGCAAAAACATCATTCATTAAAATCTCGCCCTAGGATCCAAAGAACAATGAAACATTTCTCAAAAAATGGGGGACCCATAAAATAAATAAATAACTAATCAATCATGCAAATTGTTGCCGCCTTTATACACACCTAGGTGACGTGGAAGAAATCTTCAATCCACTTGGTGTGTCCTTGGGGGTAAATTAGAGTTAAGGTGTTGTCACCTAATCCACAACTCCTCCGTTTAGGCCAACTCCTAGCGAAACCAAGAAGGTAGTCCCTAAAGAAAATAATCTATGGCTTGAACTAATCTAAGTACAAGAAATAAATCTAGGAGTTTATTGCAACAAAAGCAACTACAACAAAAGTAACTCTAAATTAACAATATATATCATTCATTCATAAAGACAAAGCTTATGGAGATAGATAATCAACAGAAACACTTGCACAAAATATATGTAAAGGATACAGATGTTGCAAGTGAAATAACCATAAACCAAATAGATATTTCAAGATATAATTAAAGACTTGCAAAAGTAAATACTTGAAGCAAATGGATTATTAAGATATTGAAATGAGACCAGTGCCAAATGTTGAGAACGTGTGTTATGTTGTGTAATTGTAAAGTACCCTGTGGAGATTGCTTTGAAAGTTTTATTAAAATTTATTAATGTTTGGATGTGATTATTATTGCATGGAAATAAAACTAATCTAGATGTGGCCTCCAAGAGGATATTTCTTAGGATGGAGGTTGAGCTTGCCGAATATCCAACAGGGAGAATATCCCTCTGATTTTGCACACAAGCTCAAGAAAATGTGGGAGATCCGACAGGGAGAACCTCGATCTCAAAGGTCCCACCGGATTTCTTACACAAATTCTCTTATGTTTCCATACCAGAAATAACTCCTAAAGATTGTCCTAGTTAATCTAATCCACACTGACCAGCAAGATGTGTTTGAAACTTACTTCCAGAAGATCGAGGCAAGCTCGCAACTAGAAGGGTCAGGAACAAGCACCAGGAGTTGAGGGGAGATGTTTATTTTCCAACTTGAAAGTGCATAAAGTAAAATTCCAGAAAAGAAAATCTAATCTAGCAATTAAAGTATTACTTCCCAAATTGAAATCTAATCTATGTGATGATTGTTGTTTGTTTTATGCTTATTACATGATGAAAAGAAAAGAAATGAAACACTTAAGCAAAGTACACAATCACGCCATAAGACACCACCCCCCTGGGGGGAACGGAAATGGGGCACTGTGTAGCCCACTCTTTTACTGCCTAGGTTACAATGATCTCTTTTAAATGAGATTTTGGATCCTCATAATGATGGATCGAAGATATTTACAAGTTACAAAGTGGTTTACAAATGTAAAAGGTGCTTCTGGAAGTCCCAAATGTTCCTAATCCACCAAAAATTGGCAAAGTTTCCCCTTGTTTATTCGCTAACCTGCACAAAACAACAAACAAATGGAAACAAAAGATGGCCAAAACACTTTAAAAGTGTCGTTGGTTATTAGTAGACAAACCCAAAAAATTTCTAAGTAAAAACTACAAAATTTTGCAGAAAGGAACTAAGGAAATCTAGCTAGAAAGCTTGTTTCCTTAGGGTCTTTTGCTTTTGTTCTTGTTATCCCCGCTTTTTAGGGTTAACTAGGAGATCGTGTCTCGAGGCCCATAGGTCCTAGACATGGAGTACTGAGAGCAGGATTAACCTGAGCATGGCCCTAGAGGGCCTATCCTTTTTTTCTTCCATCAGATTTGTCTTGTCAGCAGCCGCAGCATCCATCACCATCGGCTTGGTCTTGTATCGGAAGAGGTTCTAGCTCCATGAGGTAATTGGTCCAGGTATCATGGTATGTGTCACTTTTGATCATTAAAACCTTTAAATATATGCATCTGATTCCTTTTATCTCTAACAATTGCTTGGATCTTACATTAGCCCACTTGACCATGCTTGGGGAAATTGACAGGGTGCCCTTGCAAGCCTGTGCCCATAGATCTTGGTTTGCCACTGGGGGGATTTCTGAAAAGCCATCCTCCGCTCCCATCATAGCACCACTGTTTCATCTTATCTCCCGCTAATTTATCCCATTCCCCTTGTCCGGGCATTGGTTGACCTATTTGTAGGATTGCACCTTATCTCATGGGAAGAAGGGGCTAAAGGCCCAGAAGGTAAAAGCAGTTGGTAATAAACAAAAGCATAAAATGAAACCTCGAGATGCTTTGCCCAGGGATCCCCGAGAAGGCAATAAAAGGCCTCTTAGCAAGAAACAAGAGGGACCTGGAAAATAACAAACAAGACCTAGTCAGAGGATAGGGGGTCTCATCACGAGCCAGACTATTAGGTTCATGGGTACCTAACAGTTTGACATTGCCACCCTCTGGTTACCACGCTAGGGCAGTGACCTTTGGTTGCATGGCCAAGGGAAAGGGGGTCTCATCATGAGCCAACCTTCTCATCTCTATGAAAGTACTTGTGGGTAACACTGTCAGCTCTAGTCACCATGCCAAGGCAGTGTCCTCTGGTCAGCCCTTGAATAAAAAGAAAAAGAAGAAGAAGAAAATAAAAGAATAAAGGCAAGAAAGGGCTAGCACCTCCCTTAAAGGGGATTTTACTCTCATTTTTACTTGATTAGGGCTTTTGACTTAGCATTTAATGTAAAAACAGTATGATTTTGACATTATGGCCTTGTCGGCCTTTTTTATGACCTAAAAGGTAAAATTATGTCAATGATACACTATATATTGAGGGTTTTGACTCTCATTTTTATCATCAATTACAACTCACTCATAGTGAGGTCTGATTTTAGCGCCCTATTGGGGTTTTGGCTGAACTAGTGATGTGCACTTGTTGAAGGAAGAGATTTTTTGGCATTTATGGTGTTTCTCTTGAAGGAAGGTGTTACAACTAGGGTTTGCATGGTTATTTCTTCATGAATTGTAAGTGTTTTTTCTGCAAAACTTCTTATTGAATGGTTGTAGTTTAAATTTCTTGCATATTGCTTATAAATTTGCTAAATCAAAACCCTAGGGGGCAAACACACAAGTAGGTCGTTGTCTCATGTCCCCTGATAGAGAAGCTTTAAACCATTGAAGAGGAAAGAGAGAGCCTAGCCATAGCTACACTCATTTTTCCTTCTCCCTTTATGTTAGCCGTACCTTTAGAAATCCAAGAGAGGGAGACGTCCTAGGCCTAGGTTATCTACACCTAGGGTCGTTTTTCCCTTAGGGTTTGAAGAAAGAGCCTTGCCGCAGCAACACTCTCCCTCTTTAAGCTCTCTTGTCTTGTTTTTGTGCTTTATCTGAGCTAGCCGTTTGCCAGGAAGGAGGAGAGAGCACGAGGCCTTGCTTTTGCAACACCGGAGTGAGCCTCTCTCCCCTAGGGTTCTGTCTTTGAGGCCCTTCTTTAGCAGCACCTTGAAACCTTTCCTCTAGTCCTTTGGAATCTCGCCCCCTTCAACTTGTGCGTCCTTCACTTTCTGACTCCATTTAACCCTAAGGCACTGATCTCCAGCGTCCAGCGTTGAAGTGAAATCAAATCCAAAAACTCTCAAACTTCTTTTAAATGAAACCCTAACTACACTAACCCTAACCTACTAACCATAGAATGCTGACATCACCCTTGGTTATTTCATCTTGATGCAGCAACGTTTCACTTTATAAGCAATTGAATGGTAGTTGAGGGCATTTATTAGACTAAGTATTGATTGATTACATTGGATGCCATATTATTTTTGTATCTATTGACAAGTGACATATTTATCATTGCCATTTTGCAAACATTGACTTCGTCAATATTTACTTTTAAAAAACTGCTTATATTGAATATCAGATAGTCATT
>JASDQU010250545.1:0-16347 GCA_032191745.1 Picea mariana | reverse complement strand
CATGGAAGATATCGACACCCAATAACCAACTGAAAATGATGCTCCAAAGACTGACACATGTCATGTGGATCCAAATAAGAAGATTCATCCACATAGTGGAAAATGGTCGTAGAAGAATTTGGAAGGAATAGTATCATTGTAGAATATGCAGGATGGATGTTGGTAATAATCATTGGCTCCTGATTTGTCACATTGATACTCTCTACAAAAGGTGGATTAGAGTTATCAAATAAAATATGAAAGTGGTTGTCATCCCATAAATGACAACTATCCATATACCAATCATCGCAATCGGCCTCCAAATCATTCCAAGTATATATTTCTTGATTATATTCATCCATGATGTCTGCCATACGAAATCTCTCTTGCATGCTATCCAATGAATCTTGAATACTACGAAAACTATCATTGAGGTAGTTTGTGAGGCCATCCAATTTGACATCCAATGTGTCATACAATTGGTATTTGAATGCTTCAGTAATTTGTAGAATTTATTTGAGGGTTTGAGAGGAAATAGCCATATGAGCACCCTATGAAATTTTTGGTCCCACAACCGTCATTAAAAAACCCAAAAAATAGAAGAATAAGTTACGATAGAAAATTGTGGTTTTTTTTCTGAAAAAACCCTGAAAACCTATTGAATTTAAAATGCTCATAACTTCACTTCCTGGACTTTGTTTTGGCTGATTTTTTTTTAAATTGGGTGAAATTGTGAGAGGAACCCATATCTGTAATTTGTTTGGGAAAATTCAGCCTCCATATGCTACATAAATAAATAAATAAATTGTGCCACCGTCCGCGGAAAAAACCCTGAAAAATTGCAGATTTTAAAACTTCAATATCTTGACTTCCTGGACTCTATTTAAGACGATATTGGTTTTCAAATTTGATGTTTTTATGAGAGGAACTCAGATATACAACCTTTTTCTACAAATTATGCATAGAAATATACTGAAAATCTCTATAATGTCGCGGCCCTCTTTTTTCTTCTCCGAAAAAAAAAATATGCAAAAATAAAAAATATTTTCCCACAATGTCTACCAGGGAAAGTGCTCTGATACCACTTGTTAAGAACCCAAAGACTAAATACACAATATATCCACTGATCAATAGAATAAAAATATGCAAAATCTCTCTTATTACTATCAAACCCTTAGGGTAGGGAAACACCATACAATGGATCCTATTATGGAAGAGATCCTCTCTTGTTCACTTGCCACTTCGAGGGGACATCCTTTTATTGAGCTATAGCTCACAATAAAATATTTATCTTCATATCTCATTACATTGCTTGAACCCCTTTATATAGTACTACCATCACCTAGGAACATTCTAGAGGAGGAATCTTCTAGAAGTAGAACCTTCTAAGAAGTCCTCTTACATTTATTATATCTAAGTACCATAGTGGGCCTTATTTAATAATATAGTGGACCTAGTCCACCTTACATTGAATGGCCTCCACTATTATCATTATGGGACCTCTTCACCCCCCCCCACCCACTACCTCTCTAGCTACCTTACAACACTTAGCTAGATAGTCAGCTATGCCATTTTTCAGTCCAGGCCAATAGAATTGTTTCTTAGTGGCTATGATCATTTTCTGATATCCTAGGTGACCATTATATGGTATCTTGTGTATTTCATCCATTATGAACCTCTTCAAGTCGTCACAACTTGGGATATACAATCTATTTCTGTAGGTCAACATGCCTTCATCAAGTATTTGATAGCCTTCATACTTTATCCTTGTGGGCTCTTGCTTTAGGTATGATGTCACAGTCTTGAAAAATGCATATGTCTCTTGCGCATTTTTTACCCACTCCCTCACATCAGTTTCATAGGTGCTTACCGCTGCCAAGTGAATACTTTTCAAACTTATACTCAGGTCATTAGCCACCCTATTTTTCTTTCCTTTGATGTGTTTGATTTTGAAATCAAACTCACTAAGGAGATCCATCCACCTAGCTTGTCTGGATTTGAGTTTTGGTTGATCAAACATGTCCCTCAACCCATAATGGTCTATCATAAGTAAAAATATCCTACCTAGGAGGTAATGCCTCCACATTTTTAAACAATGCACTATGGAAACCAACTCTATATCATGGGTCACATAATTTATTTCATGCTCATTCAATTTTCTAGATTCGTAGAAAATTACACGTCCTTCTTGCATAAGGACTCCTCTGAATCCTTCCTTGCAGGAATATGTACACATGAGGAAGTCATTATCAGGTTTTGCAATATTCAGCATGGGTGCATGGGTCAGAAGTTATTTCATTTCTTGAAATCTTTCTTCACATTCTGATGTCCAAGTGAATTTAACCTCCTTTTTCTGGAGGGCATTGATTGGACAACCAATGTTGGAAAATCATTTTATGGACCTTCTATAATATCCTTCTAATCCCATAAAGGATATGATATCAGATACATCCTTTGGGGTAGGCAATTCCATAATAGATATGATCTTTTTAGGGTCTACTGCCACGGTCCACCCCTTCTTCAGAAATAACATGGCCCAAGTAATGTACTTGCTTCTGGAAAAATTCAAACTTGCTAAACTTAGCATAGAGTTGTTTCTCTCTTAGTACTTGAAGTACAAGTCTAAGATGTTTTTCATGTTCCTCTCTATTCTTGGATTAGATTAATATATCATCAAGGAAAACCAATACAAATCTGTTTATAAATTTTCTGAGTACATTGTTCATCAAGTACATAAAAGTTGTAGGGGCATTGGTTAATCCAAATGGCACCACCACAAATTCATAGTGACCATATCTGGTCCTAAAGGATGTTTTGTGGATGTCTTCATCCTTGATTCGAACTTGATGGTATCCAGAACTTAAGTCAATCTTTGAGAAAATTGAAGCACCCCTTAATTGGTTGAACAAGTCATTGATTCTTGGTAAGGGGTACTTGTTCTTTATGGTTGTCTTATTGAGTTGTCTATAATCTACACATAGTCGGAGTGTGCCTTCTTTCTTATTCACAAAAAATATTGGTGCTCCCCATGGAGACACACTGGGTCGGATGTAGCCTTTGTCCATCATTTCCTGTAGTTGTAGCTTGAGCTCAACTATCTCGGGTGTACTCATCTTATAGGGTGTCCAAGACATTGGCACTTCTCCTGGTGCAAGTTATATTGGGAATTCAATGTCTCTTCTTGGAGGTAGACCTGATACCTCTTCTAGAAACACGTCTCTATACTCTCTTAATATGGGGTGGTCCTCTAGTTTTGGTTTTCCATCCTCAACAGATTCTAGCATCTGTATTGCATATAGAGGACATCCCTTTATACAATACTTTTTCATTTGAAGGGCTGATATTCATCTCACTGAGACATGATTCTGAATCCCTTGGAGGGTTATCTTTCTCCCTTATTCTTTTACATATTATAAAGTTTTATGGTAACAGTCCAACTTAGTTTTATAAGTATCCAACTAGTCCATACCAATCAAAAAGTCATAATATCCAAGGGGAAGTATTTTAAGGGTCGCTTGGGTGGTAAATCCATCCATGATGAATTGGCAAGTTGGTATGACGTCTACTACTTTTCTTTTGGTTCCTGTGGTTAGTTGTACCAACCATGGCTTAACATGTCTAACTGGTTTCATTTTACACTTATCAATAGTATGAGGGGCCACATAACTCAAATTAGAAACATGGTCAATTAAAATAGAAACTATACAGTTGGTGATCATACCGTCCATCCCCACCACTGAAGCTTGGTGGTTGGCTTATTTATTATCCAAAGTTGTTTAAATCCTTGGCATGCTCTTAGCCACATCATTGAATGTGGTATCTTCTTAGATGTTGTATACTTTTCTACTATTCTTTTTTCTGTGTGGGCAACCCCTCAGTAGATGTTCTTCTCCACGACCCCAACATTTCAAGGGTTCTCTCTTTGGGTTATCAGTCTTTCCTGGGGTTGATCCAAATGGTTTATTTCCACTCTGGGAGGGGAAATTATGTTGATACAAACTTCGGGTAGGAAGGCTCATCTTAGGATCATTCCTATAGTTCTTAAATCTTGAGGATTTAATCCACTTCTTCTTGAATCCCAAACTATTCTTCTTCTTTCAGTCCTCTCATTTTCGTTCGACCTCCGAACTATTCGTAGAAATACCTTGCCTTATGGATAGTATCTTCTAAGGTATTTGGATCATAAAACTCAATCCTATCTTGGTAGGACTGAGGTAACCCACTAATAAATCACTGCAACTTTGTCTTTTCATCCTTTATGTAGGGTATATACCTTATCATCTCAAGGGATTTATTGATATATTCCTTTATGGTGATCTATCCCAACTTGTGCTTATAGAACTCCTTAGCCTTCCCATCAAAGTATTTCTCTAACATATACTTATTCTTGAAGTATTTCTCAAACTATTTCCATGATAATTTCTTCTCATGGAGTCCTTTCACATTCCTATGATCTTCCCACCAAATGGAAGCCTTCCCATTAAGGTTGAAGATGGTTATTCGAGCCTTCAAGTTTTCAGAGTAGTCATGGACTCTGAATTACTTCCTTAAACTAGGAAACCAAGATTTTTCCTCTTCCCCTTTCTTAATTTCCACATCGAAAGAGGGTGGTTTGGATTTATTGAATTCTTCAGGGTCACGAATTTTGGAAAGATTTCACTTCTTTCCTTTCTTCTGAGATTGTGAGCTAGTTTTGCTACTAGAAGATCCCTCAAAGTTATCGGTTTCCTTTCCATAGGACTCTACCAATGAGCGTCTCCTGCCTCCAGGGTGGGCCTTCCCTGAAGTACTTTTCCCTATGTGTCCACTTATGGGATCACGTTTTATGTTTCAGGTGGACTTTGACTTCTCTTCGTATGTCGGTGGTCCACATGACTAATTTCAAGTCCATGATGTAGCTTCCTCTATATATCGGATAATCTCTACAACAAGAATGCATTGATTTCCATTTTTTTTCTTTCTCTTTTATCTATCTCTCATTGTCGGCCTTTCAACTCTCTAATTCGGCCATAAGTCTCCCTACAGTTTCAGCTAGATCCAGAGGGGTCTCCACCACCCTCCTCTCGTCATACTTTTCATCTCTATTGTGGGAGCCATCCCCCACTTCATGGCCCATCACCATCCTTTATGCTTGTGGATTCCCATGATTCACTGACTGTCGGACTGCTAACAAAACACTTTTTTTTAGCTATCAGTCTATTAGTTCATGAACAACACATAGTTCATTTTTCTTAAATACACACACAAAGTAGAAAGTTTTCATTCTTTTCTTTAGTAATAGTTTAACCAAACTCTTTAGGAAAAAGGTAAGGTAGGGAGTCACCCTTAATATTTTATTTAAACATATTTTTTAAGAGACTCGTCCATGAGCCCAAGTAGGCCAAGTGTTGTAACCATGCTATGATACCAATTTGTAACACACCCATGGTGGGGCATCAAAATTTTGTTCTTCTTAAGAAATAAAAACCTCCATTCGAGGTATCTATCCCATTATGCTCATCTAGACCTTTCCATCCATGGTCTCCATGCTTAGAAATGAGATCAGAGCTGACATATATACCTCTCCCAAGTTCCCCGGGTGTTCATTGGTCGAGGCCATAGGGCTTACACATTGGTCCGACTCAATATGGTTCTCCCTGAGTTGTCTAATATCCTGAAACTTCCAGTGTTCTTAATTCTATGGTGTAAATACATCCACCAACAAATCAAATTACTAGACTTGGCCCTCGGCTAACTCATAGGTTAACAGGGAATTTGACGTTCGTCCTTCAAATTTGAATTCCATGCCTAGCCCCTTCCCTCCATCTACACTCCCATGTGATCGCGAGCTATGACTATATGCCAAAACAACAGGCGCCAAGACAATCCCCACACAAATCCTCTAAAGTGGAAAATATTTGAAGTTCAAAATCCGACATCGTGTGTCCTCAAAGAATTTGATGACCCTGATTCACTTCGGGACTCTGGGCTTCGACAGTTCTCGAGTCTTCACACACACAAACCTCCAAAGTGAAATCCTTCCAGAGTGTCGGATATTCTGACACACGTTCTCCTCTATTCAACGATCATGATTAACTCTGGTGCTTCAGCCTTCGGGAGTTCTCATCCCATACAATACCACTTTTCTTCCAGAGTGACTTTTCTTCGAATTGGCATATCTTCTAACATGCGTCCTCCTCTATTCAACGGTCACAATGAACTCCAATTCTTCTGCCTTCGAGAGTTCTCAACCCACGCAATACCACTTTTCTTTCATACTAATTTTTCTCCAAAGTGGAAGATCTTCTGTCATGTGTCCTTCTTTATTCAACGGTCATGATGAACTATGGCACTTCGGGATTCAAGAGTTCTCGACCCACACAATACCACTTTTATTCCAGAGTGGATTTTCTCTGAAGTGGCAGATATTCTGCCACACATCCTTCTTTATTCAACGGTCACGAATAAATCCAACTCTTTGGTCTTCGGGAGTTCTTGACCCTCCTCTCTTATACTCTTCTAGAGTACTTCTACTCTGGAGTGCAGGAGCTGGCAACACTTTTCCTTACCAACAGATGGATCATATATACTCTGCTACTTCGACACTTCAGGTCCCTTTGGACTCTCTATGATACTGCACCCCAAATCCTCTGGAGTCCCAAAGTCTCGGACTCCCATAGTTCTAGTCCCTTCACTAACCATGTTGTCTAGGTGGGCACATACCGGGGGCTAAAATGTTGATGGGTCAGGGGTGACATGTTCCCTCACCCGGTATGACACGTGTCACATTCCAAAGGCTTTAAGGGGTAGGTGATGCATATGAATCCAGGTGAAACGTGGCTCGTTAAGATTAAATCCACATCACCATGGATGGAGTCATTGCACCTCGTCTCTCCAGTCTGATCATCTTTCAACATCCCTCAGATCTCACGGTTGAGATCTATCCAATCCTAATTTTTTCACAGATCGACAACTCACAGTGATTGTGGAACCCCAATGTGCTCGCTCTTTATTGGAGATTTCAATCTCCGCAATCTGAAAAGTGCTCACCCAAATCTTATTAATCATGGTCATTGATCCTCCACCTAGATGAGATCAACGACATTGGTTGATTTCGGACCGTGAACTATCACGTTCGTTAATTTCTCCTTCATGCTCCGCAATGATTCCAAACCATCCATCTAATTGAACGACTAATGTTTGATCTATTAAATCCAGTGGATCTTTAGGTCGATATGACAAATCAGATCAGTTTTCCTCCCAATGAATGACTCACATTCATCTCCTCTATTAGGTTCTTGATTCGTCTACGACTCATTTTACTTCGAGAGTTCGGGTAATTTTGACTATCATGAAGTTTGACATCCTAGGGCTTCGAGCTCCTGAAACTCCGAAACCATCAAGATATAGCTCCTTTCAGGCTCAGCGTAGGGTTCCTAGACCTAGGTCACATGGACCTTCTGATGAATCTCGGGCTAAGAGCTCTACTCTTAGCCTATTTTTGGTTAAGGTCGTGGGCGTGATTTTAAGGTCTCTTGGGCGACTGGTTTGAAGGAAACACCTTCCTAAATTGAAGAACTTTAAGTTATGAAATAGGGCGGTGTAAACTCTTGGGATTACAGAGACAAAATCAATTCCAAGAGGCTTTCTCCGACTCCAAAATTGTGAGCTATATCCCTGGGGAAAACACCTTTGAGGGTTAAACTAGAGCATCTGGGAAAAGAAGAATCATAAGTTCTCAAGGAAGCCAATGTATGCACATAACTTAACCATTTAAATACAAAGACCATTTATAGATATGCAAATACATTCGTGCAACCATTAATTCCAAATTTGATGAATAGAGTATGAAAACACTTATCAGAACTAGATAATGCGAAGCAACTGTTGGAAAGGGTTCCCTTTTCCACCGAACCATAGGCTCAATCACTCCTAAAATATTTACCACTAACCACCCCCGAGATAGACCATGATGCGTTGATATTGAATCTCTTATTCTAACACAAAAATAGACATGGACGAAGGTTACTCTCCTTCTTCCAACTCAGTTTTTATTTTCAACGATCAAAACACACTCTTTTCACAGTTCTTCCTTGAACTCGAGAGCTCAGTATCTCGTCTTTGCATTATTCACAGATCTTCCTCTGCCCACCAGGCCTTCCTTTATTTCCTTCCTCAACAAGATTATGTGTGGCATGAATTCCCAATCCATGTTCAGGTCTGGAAGCCTTACAGATACGCGGTCTGCCCTATCCCTTCATTAACTCTTGAGGAGGACTTCCCACCTACCAGCCTAACTGTAATTCCTTCCTAGGTAAGAGGGTTGTTCTGAGCCTGAGAAATTAAATCCAGTAAGGTATTGGTTTGGTTAAGGTTAATGCAACCATTCCTAGTCCTCTTCATCATCTCTTTTCATATCATTTGTGCTCTTTCTTAGTACAACCCCCTTCCAGCAGTCATGCAACACTTATCCATTTTTCTAGTAAATAACATAATTTACATTCATTGACCTTTTATACAAAGGTCCATCAAATAAAACATTCACACATATCGAGTTTTCCATAGTATCTTGGCCATTATAGTTATATTTATAAACTGGGGGAAGCATGGTGTTACAACAACCCATGTTTTCCTAGTGTTTAGTTTTATTTTCTGTTGCTATGTATCAATGTTAAGAGCGGCCATAGTTACAACTATGTTCAGGACTAATTTTGTTTTCCATTTTTCTCAAACATTAACAAAAACATGAATGTTTTCTCTCGATGACCACTTGTTTTGGTTTCCATATGTATGGCAGAATAGGGGGAAAGTGTAGCCATGTGTGCTAGTATGCAAATTATTTAAGGTAATAAAATTTTACTTACAAAAAAAAAATTGTATGAGTGTATAAATTCAAAATGTTTAAATTTATATTTATTCTGAGTTATAATCTAAAATATTTTATCTTATTTTACTTAGTGTTGATGGTCGAAAAGATTCCTCCACCAACAAAAGGGAGAGTTTTTGGATGGCATATCCCAATTAGATCTTGTCTCATTTGGTGTGACAACTTCCAACTGATATGTGGGCTTGGTTAGCTAGTAAAGGAAATGAAATCAATTTAATGTTAAGAAGTCATTGTTACTGGGTGCAAGCCCCAGAAGTAGTGATTGATGCTATGTGATTCATTTCGCTGGTTTCAACCCCATTTCTTCACCCCTATGAGCATCACTTGATGCAATGAGTGCTAAGTGGACTATTCAAATCATGAGAATTATTGGTCAGTTGCGATTAATACTCATGGATATGGGTCATAGATTAATGAATTACACTACGCAGTTAATCTCGAAAATGATATCTAATTTTAATCTAATTCATCCTAAAATAATTAAAAGTATGTCTATATATAGTATCATTAATAAAATTAGGTATTAACTATCATAGCTAGGAGTGTAAAGTAAAGATGTTAGCTACAAGATCCAATAATAAATTACTAAATTAAAAGAAATAATCCATTAACTCAGTGAATGCATATAACATTTTTGAATAAATCATTATTTAAACGACATTTAAATGTGTTCTGGTACATAATTAATAATCACTTGAAGAACTTAAACATGTCACAAAAAATAATTTCACATGAAAAAGGAATAAATGATTAAGTCATACCAAGTCACACAAATGAAAGAATACAATCCACAACATTCAACCACGCAAGTTCTCTTAAAATACACCAACCTTTAATCTTTATTTGAGCCTGATAAAAGTATACAAGTCTAAATTACAAAGTTTTTGTAGCCCCTTTTACCTAGCAAGAACTCCCTTTTTAAAAACCCCTATTAGTACATCTCTTTCAATCTCCTTGTTACACCAAATTATCCTGAAAAGGACATTGGTTACTTTTTTTATACAATAGAAGAAGATTGTGTTTTTCTTTCATCTTATTTTTCCTTAGAATACAATTCCCATTGACTAAATATATTCATCATATGAAAAATAAGTGGTGGATTCATATTATCCAAGCTTAATTCACATCGATAAACGTTTTTGATAATTCTTGCATTTTTCTTTCTAAATTTCGAAAAGAAATTTAAGAAATTGCCTTGGAGAATTCAACAGGGGTTGTTACATATTCCTTTGTCACTTCACTATCACATGAAATAATTTGGGAAATATTCTCTGCATTGTCATCCCTTTGTTTTTATAAATCTACAATACACAACTGACTTGTAGTTGCACAACCTAAATACTCAACATGTGGCATGTTGAATTTTTCAATTATATCAACAACATAATCCCAAAGTCTAGAACACCATAGATTAGAATCATCGATCAAATGACTGTTATATGCATAAGTATTATACCAAGTGTCTAATGATATTTCGATCTAGACCCTCTCCTTGCTATTCATTCTTGGAATATTATTAGGTACCATTTTTATTTATTTCCCAAACCTTAATTTTATTAAAATATATTTGAGAATTATTTTTCTCTTCAACTTGAATTTCTAATCTACTATAAAACTTGAGTAAATTTTTATGATGTTGTCATATTTCACTCAACTTCCTGTACAAATCTTCATGAATATCCTTTAGTTTAGAATTAATATATAAAGCCTCTAACCTATAGAGTTCAATATGACTTTGGTTGTCTTTAAGTTTTTTCACCTATGCTTCCAATTGTTAGAAAATAAATATATGTCATTGCTTTTTCATAGAAAATATAACAATATTGTCACCTAACCATAGGCACAAAGGCCATCGACGAGCACCTTAACCTTGACATACAGAAGAATTCTCGAAGCAGAACAACATCCAACCAAGGTACCGCACCTTTCTCCAAGGGTAGTGCACCAAGTTGTTAGAAAAATAGGATCGCAGAGAAATAAAATAAAACAAATATGGAAATAAAAAATAGAATACACATAATACAATAGAGACACGGATACACGTGGTTCACCCAGTGTGGTCTACGTTCACCAGAGAAATTTCTAGATCCTTCCTGTAAATTTTAATGACAAAAATCAACATGCTAATATTTTGTCACACACTTAGAAACCTAGAGATAACTGTCTTGCATGAACTTTGAAATGTATAAAACCCACATTCTGAAATTACCATAAGAATAAATGCACATTGCTAAGTAATTATGCAGCGGAATAAACACAATGAACAACATTCATCCAATCATGAATAACTCATAAATTTAGGAAAATACCATGGAAAGCCCCAATGTGGGGAAACCCAAAGATAAGGGGAGATATTTTATTATCTTTAGGAAATATTTATCAACAACCATAATACATTTTCCAGCAAGAGAAAAAACTTACAACACAAAATTGTCCCACCCACAAACTACCTTGAAAATTGTGCCACAGTCTGTACAACTATACGAATTTGCTGAAAATGTCACCTCAGAAAAGTGCCCACAATATGTTGTTGTACATTGCCTATTGTATGACTGTAATCCTTTAGAAAATTCTTCAGAAGCTGCCTCAAAAACCATGCCAACACATGCCTTGATTTTTGTGCCCAAATTTTTGTTGTACGACCTATATAGATCCATGCAGTATGACCTGTACTAGAAAATAAAAAACTAGGAGCACTCAAAACAGAAATGCCTCCCTTGGGATTTGTGCCCAAGCTCTCTTGGGAGAATTTCCCTCCTTTCTTCTCACTTTCCTCTCCAAGATCTCCTAAAAAATCTCTCTCACATTGTTCTTCACTTGTCTTGCACACTTCCCAATGCATTCTTTTATAAAATATGAAAATGACTTTTTCTCTCCAAAGTGTCTTTTCACCTTACCCAACCCTAAATCCAAAGGCCAAGATCTATTCTTTCCTTTACAAGATCAAAGGCCATGATTCATTCCCTCCAAAATAAATCACTTAAAATATTAAAGTACATATCACTTTATTACATAAGTGCACTTTATGAAATAAAGTCACTTTAATATTAGAAAGTACACTTTATTAAAAAGTCACTTTAATAAAAGAACGACTTTTCAAAATTATAAAAACTCATTACAAAGTTAAGTGCCTAGTAGTGTCAAGATAAGGTTACATCCACATACAAGACAAAACATGTGGAGTACCTCTCGAACTAAAAAGATAACAATACCTCTTAGCAATGGATGTACTTGTTGCCATATCCATCATCTGGTCCCATCACATTGTGCTTAGTAGGAGCTCCCTCTAACCCTGGATCCATCATCAACACTTGCATAGAACTCGAACTAGAAGATCTTCTCTTGAAAGATATCTAAAACACTAATCTCCTTGAAGAATCCACTCCACCTTGAGCATTGGTTCGACCACATTGGCTGGGCCTCCTGCTAGTGATAATAAGAGACTCTCTCTTATCTCTCGGAATGAAATATTGAATCCTTGGTACCACCGCAATATCAGGAGCCTCCTCATGCTCCTCATCCGATATTGAATCATACCTTGAAGGTTGTCCTCGCAACATATACAACATGTCCACCCGATCATCGACCAATTGCAGTTCCATCGGGTCCAATCCCTCCCTGTACATAAAGACATGTTCCCTCTTAAACAATGTACAATATCCTACATCCCCCAAGGCTGAGAATGAGATAAAGTTAACCCTTAACCATGGAACAAATATAACTCCATCAAGCTCCAAGAATCCTCCATACTTGATTTATAATCTAACCCTTCCAACTCCACATACAGCTCACGCCATACCACCTTCATTTACCACCTATTGGTCTTGACTTGTCTCTGTGATAATTAGGAATATTCACTAGATTCCCGTCATGTAGAAAGAGGCTCCACTATCCACAATCCATCTAATATCACCCCCAAATCCTCCGCTATCGACACTGGAAACTAGTGTAACCAAAGAAAATTCCCTGCCATACTTGGAAGCAAATTCCTCCATGGTTGTTTTAGTAGTTGTCTCAGGCCCCTCCGATTCCTTCTTCTTCTTCTTCTTCTCAGGAAAATGAGAAGCAAGGTGCCCCAACTAGTTACAACAATAACATCTATCTTTACTCAAGTCCCTCCCAAATCTTCCTTTATTATTTCCCTTTGTGCAAGAGAAACATTCTCATCAACTTCATCTGTATTATGTCCACTACTCTAAGATCCTTCCCGAATCTCCTCCTAAGTGAAATCATCCCACAATCTGCTCCAATCTGGAAGATGCTCATGACCCATCACAGACTTCACGAAGACTTCCCATTCCTTGGTGAAGCCTTTCAAGGCTATCCTCACCAACTCTGAACCCAATATGACCTCTTCAACTGCAACCAACTCATATTTCACTTGAGATACCTAGCTAATATAAGAAGAAACACTCTCCTCCTTACCCATCTTGGTACCATGCGACTTATCCTTCAAGACCATCTTCTGTTTTCATTCTTCGCGTCAAATAAGTTCTTAATTGCATCCCACATCTCTTTGGTTGTCTTCTTCTCATCCAAGTGTGGGATAAGGTGATCCTTCACCCCATCCAAAATTATCCTCTGAGATTTGGCCTCCTTGACCTCATGCAAATCCAAAGCAACAAGATCTATTGTGGGAACCACATCAACAAAACTGACATAGTTCCAAATCGTGTTCTCTTTGAAAATAGATGACATCCAGACCTTCCACTGCAAGTAATTGGAAATTCCATCCAATCGATACTCAAATCTAATGCATGAAGCCATATTCCTTGTCACAGCTCAAGGAAAAAATCAGAAATTTCCCCCCTTCAAACTTGCCCAAAAATCTCACTACTCACTGTCACTCAGAGACCAAGCTCTGATACCATGTAAATTTTAATGACAAAAATTAGCAAGCTAATATTCTACCATACACTTAGAAATCTATATATAATTGTCTTCCATGAACTCTAAAATGTCTAAAACCCACATTCATAAATTACCATAAGTAAAAATACACATTGCTAAGTAATTATGAAACAGAATAAACACAATGAATAACATTCATCCAACCATGAATAACTCAGAAATTTAAGCAAATGCCACAGAAAACCCTAATGTGGGGAAACCCAAAGAGAGAGAGATTCTATTAGCTTAGGAAATATTTACCAGTAGCCAAAATACATTTTCCAGCAAGAGAAACAACTTACATCACAAAATTGTCCCACCCACAAACTGCCTTGAAAATTGTTCCACAGTCTGTACAACTGTACGGATTTGCTGAAAATTTCACCTCAGAAAAAGTGCACACAACAATTTGTTTTTCCTTGCCTCCTATACGATTGACCTCCTTCAAAAAATTCTTCACAAGATTCCTCAAAAACCGTGCCAACACATGCCTCAATTTTTGTGCCCAATTTTTTATTGTACGGATTTGTACAGTATGGCCTGTCCCAACAAATAAAAACCAGTAGCACTCAAAATAGAAAATGCCTCCCTTGGGATTTGTGCCCAAGATATATTGGGAAAAGTGCCCTCCTTGTTGCTCAGTTTCCTCTCCAATCTCTCTCACACTCTTCTTCACTTGTCTTGCACACTACCCAATGCATTCTTTTATAAAATTTGAAAATGACCTTTTCCCTCCAAAGTGTCTTTTCACCTTCACCAACCCTAAATCCAAAGGCCAAGATCTAATCTTGCCTTTACAAGATGAAAGGTCGTAATTCATTCCCTCCAAAATAAATCACTTAAAATATTAAAGTACATTTCACTTTATTACATAAGTGCACTTTATGAAATAAAGTCACTTTAATATTAGAAGGTACACTTTATTAAAAAGTCACTTGAATAAAAGAACCACTTTACAACTTTATAAAAACCCATTACAAAGTTAAGTGCCTAGTAGTGTCAACATAAGGTTACATCCACATACAAGATAAAACATGCAGAGTACCTCCCGAGTTAAAAATCTAACACTTCATTTATTATTATCCAACAAATGAAGGGATACAACCTACATCACACCCGTTGTAACTTCCTCTTCTTTCTCTCACAATATTGTATCTCAGAATACAATATTCACAATAATACATAGCAACAATACATTTTTCTCATAAAAGAGGGTTTCCTTCTAGGGAAAAAAACCCTAACATAACTTCTACCGTCATATATGTGACCTTATAATTGTTGGGTATGTGTTATATTCTTTGCATGTGTGTGTGTGGGTGTGTCAGGTTCGACAACTGCGTCTGACGATCCCTGTAATAGTGCTCTTTGTGTCATGTGCGTCAGATGCTTTCCTAGGGGCGTCCCAGGGGGGAAGATATGGACCCCCCTGGTTACGCGTAGTGTTCGACACCGAGTGTTAGCCTGGGGCAATGCCCCAAATTTTTTTTTGGGGACGGTTTTTGCTATTTTTAGAGGATTTTTCTAAACTAATCACGGATTAAGGGATTAGGGTGTTGGTATCTACGGAATACCTAAGAACATTGTATATAGTGTATGGTGAATGGTGAAATTCCATAATGAATATAAGAAAGGTTTTCTCGGTTGAGGGTTTCCAATATAAAATCTCTGTGTAATCTGTGTATGAGCCATTGATTAATTTCTATTTTTCTTAAGAATAAATATACATTGCTTTACTTCACAGGTTTAAAAATTACATGCGGTATCAGAGCTCATTGTTGGCTTCAGAGGGATGCTTATGTTGTTGAGGGTTTGGCTAGGTCTTGATAGATCAAGTTTATCTTGGGTCTGTGATAAACCTGGGTTTAGTGGGAGCTTTTGCAGTGGTGATTTGAGTGAAAAAAGAGGAATGACAAGATCTTCTAGAATCGAGAAAGAGAAGTTCAATGGTAAAAACTTTGAGCTATGGAATATGAATATGGATGACCTTCTTGTAGACAAAGAACAATGGATCATTGTGGATCCTGGTACACATCCTACTAGTACACCGTCTACTAGCACACAGGCTACTGGTACACAACCTACCAATACACCACCTACTGGTATGTCGAAGGAAGATTGGGAGAAGTTGGACAGAAGAGCAAGGAATACTATTCGACTTTGCCTGACAGATTTGGTGTTGTTGAATGTCTTGGGAGAGTCTACAACCAAGGAAATATGGGATAATTTGGGGAGTTTGTATCAATCAAAGTCCCCGGTAAACAAGTTGTTTCTTCAAAAGAAGTTGTATTATCTTAGGATGGAAGATGGAGATTCTGTGACAGAACATCTAAATGCCTTTAATACTCTGGTAAGTCAAATTGTCTCTGTTAATATTACGATTGCAGAAGAATATAAGTGTATTACTTTGTTATGTTCTTTGTCAGACTCTTGGGATAATCTGGTTGTAGCAATTGGTATTACCACTCAATCTACATTGAAGTATGAGGATGTAGTTTCATCCTTGTAATTTGAAGAGATGAGGCAGAAAAGCATGGATGGTCATAGAACAAATGCTTTATTTGTAAGAGGTCTTACCCAAGACATAAATCTTGGTAAGCCTTCAGGGGGGAGAT
>JASDQU010250544.1:0-14060 GCA_032191745.1 Picea mariana | reverse complement strand
CCAAGACCAATCTTAAGTAATGGAGACCTTTGATAATTGATGATATCATCTAAGGTTTCAAAACTCTTTTTAAACTTTGACTCAATAGTTGTTTTCTTCGATTCTTTTCTTAAGGAAACAATTTCAGCTTCTAGCTTCTCACAATTTTCTTCATTTTCCTTCAGTTGGATTCTCACCACTTCTTATATCCTTCTTGCATATGTTGGTTCAACATTTAGGTCATAATAATATTTTATGTTTCTTAAAGGATTTGTAAAAAACATTCTTTTGAATCACGATCATCTTCTTCATATTTCTGCAGTTTCGCCTTTTGTTTAAAATTTGTTTTCCTAAGCTTCTTTATTTCTGTTAACGCACACATGATTTTTTCTTCAATATCCACTTCCCCACCTATTTCATCATTTTCCTCTTCTTTTCAATCCATCATTTATTTCCATTTATCTTCATCAATATTTGTTTTGACTTTCATAAAGAGAGTTTCTTCTCTATCACTATCAAAACTACTTTCACTGCTTTCTTCAGATGAGTCACTAACCCCTTTTGAGTAGTGGCTCTTCTTTTGCTTATACAAGCTCTTGTTCTTTTCATGCTCATACTATTTGTGTTTATTTTTTTGTTGATGATGTTTTCTCCTTTATTTATTTTATGGTCCTCTTCATCGTCGCTAATTTCATATTTTGCATATGGAAACTTAGCAACAAAATGTCCTACTTTTCCAAAATTAAATCATTTAAAGGGCATTGTCCTATATCAATTGTTGAGCACACACTTATACTTAGAGGGAGGGTGAATCAATATAAGGATATCATTTCCATTTTAACAATCCTTAACCTTAATGAAGAAATCACATAAAATATAACAATTGGAAGACACAATATTACGTGGAAACCATTTCRGGAGAAAACCACTAAAACTTACTTTTATAATTTTTTGGCACCAACCCACTATTAAACATATTTGTAGGCACCAACCTACTAGAGACATAATCCCCACTACTAGATGATGTTAGGAACCAACCTACTAGAGACACCATTCCCCACTAYYTGATGTTTGTAGGCACCAATATACTTGCAAGATTGMAAATTATTCTTTAGAGGYTGAACATCTGCATTTCCTTCACAGTTCTTCTTGTCTCTTTTGTCTACATCRRGTCTTCTCSTTGCTTCTACCTTAKCTCTTCCTTCAMAAAATATTCTTKCTTCTTYTKCTACTTTTTCCTTATATCTTCCTTCATYAGATCTTCTTTCTTCTTCTGCTACTTCTACCTTAGATCCACCTTTACAAGTTATKCTTTCTAGAACACTATATCTACTTTCTAGAACACCATATCTACTTGCTAGAACATCGTATATGATATTCACTAATATTTAATCATCTCTTATTGAATGTTATTCATTCATAACTCATCTCACTTATTCAAATGTTATTCATAAGAATATTACATTTTCACCCACACTTTTTCTCATATTACTCTTCTCCTTTTATACTTTATCATAACCCTACATGAAGAGTCATGTTTTTTCAAAAAGACACCACATCCATTAATTAAATAATTAATTTCCCCCTTTTTTTTAATTCACTTTTCAAAATACCATGGGTTTTTAAACCATGGGAAAATACCATTTTACTTTTTAACTTCTTTACGTAAATTCACTTTTTTTTTTCTTTTAATTCTCCTTTTTCACATAACTTCATTTTTTATTTTGAATTCACATTTTTATGTAAAGTCACCTTTTTCACATAACTTAATTTTGAATTGACCTTTTTATGTAGATTCACCTTTTTTGCGAGATGCTTATATTTGAATAATTACATGATATAATTCCTTTGACATCAATGACAACAATTTCTTCAACAATACACAACACAAGACAAACATTTCAAAGTCTCATATCTCTTTAAATATCTCTTCCATGGAAAAATACCTAACTACTTGTGATGCCTTCACTCATAGTTATCAATTGCCTAATGGTTCTTATAAAGTGGACCCTTTTACATTAAATAATTATCCACTATTATACAATGATACTTATTCAAAGAGGATGGTCACATACAACAATTAACTAACTCCTAGGTAGCCTAAAGTAGGGATGTTAGGGTAGGACCATATCACCCTTTAACTTACTCCTTATTCATCTAAAGTTTATTATTGTTAGTTGAGGAACACCTTTATTATTTGACTCCTCTTCATGGTCCTTTGAATTTGTTTTTAGCATTGATTGTATATACATTTGATATTATGAAATCTTTATTATTCGATGACTCCTCATTCCTTTGAAAAAATTTGCCAATTATTTTATGTACACCTAAGGTCATCAAGTCTCTAATATTTGAAGAATGTATAAATGGAATTCCATATTTCTTGATGAAAATTCCACTCTCAAGGGTTGAAGGATACCCTCAACCCAATTATTAGGATCTTATGTTTTAATAATTATTTTTTTACTTTTTTTTTTCTCAAAACAAGAAAAAATATGCAATACTCAAAGTTATTGTTCTAGCCTTTGTAGCTACATAATTAGTTGTAAATAAAACTTGGCCACCTAAAATCCATTGGTGGTCCATAATGAGGTAGACTTCCACTAATGCTAGATGTCTCTAGGTCTGGGGTATTTGACATGATTCCTTACATCCTAGGAAGACTAATTCTTAGTCAATCAAAAATAGCTTTAGATCATACTCTAAAAAAAAAAAAAATGCAAAAAAACTCTTACTTTCATCACTAAGACTATATTATTTGGGTCATATTCTTTCAAGTAGTATCAAACCTTAATCACATACATGAAAATATTTTTTTAACTCTTTCTTCAATTATATTTTATTTTAAATCAAGTGAAATTCAATAATAATTATAAAAAAACATTAATGAAAAGTAGTAATGTAGAAAATAATTATTTTACACATTATCTAAAGGATAGATCCATTGGATTCCAATATCCATCCACTTACACTTTTTTCACACGTTTATCTACATGACAATGACATGGTAATCCTAATTATAGAAAATCCAACAATATAAACGTACCATGAGTACTTATCGTCAGCAAGACATCCTCCTACAAAGAGTATTGATTATGTGTTTGAGGAAACCATGAAAATGAAATGGTAGGGTCAAAATACTAGGGAGAAGAAAATAAGGAAGTACTTTTCTATTATCTCTAAAAATAAATGGAGAGCATTTCACACAACTCTATTGTCTCTTATGAAAGAAAAAAATCAAATAATCCATGATCTAATGGAAAAAACTTCACAAATAGATTATGAAAAAACTTAAAATGATTTTGTATAAGAAAATCATTATTACTATGAAAATGCAATTGCAATGTTAAAAAATGAAAAGTAATTTTTGTTTATTGCTAAAAACAAATAGAGAGAGTTTCAACCTTCAAGAAAAAAAAGAGTAAATAATATAATTAAAAAAAAAAAATATATGAACGTGGTTGGTTTGTTTTTATAATAGATAATGATGTTATCCTTTTCATATTATAATTCTTATCAAAACCTGTAGATATTTTTCTTTGAACATGTTTTTATTTTAGTAATAAAACATGGAGGATATTTTTAGGAAGAAGAAAGTCATATGTACCATATGTCAGTCTTGGGAATATAGAAAGTTTAGGTATATGAACAATAAGGGCCATTCCAAAAATACTTCACTATATGTGGAAAAATGTATAATACTTCCTTACACTTTCCTTTACAAGATTGAGTATTTTTTAACAAGCCATTAAAAGATTGAATATTTTCTAAGAAGACATGTTTACATAAGATTTTTCATGTTTCCCTTTCTTGCATGATTTCATGTGATCAATATGGATTATATGGTTGCATATTAAAAGGATTTCATAGACAAGATTGTTGATGCTTCTCTTCCTTGCATGAGTTCATATTATCAATATGGATTATATGGTTACATATGGATTTCATACAGAGGATTCTTCAATGGTATAATCCTACAATATATATTTATAGATCTCATGGTGAAGTATGTTGCATGATGCAACTTGCATTAAGGTTGCAGTCATATCGAACACATTTTTGAGGGTATCCAAAAATAAATCTATATTGTGGTAGTTTTTTTGAAAGAATATAGATGTTTTGGAACCCTTAAAAGTAGGTACAATGTGATGATGGATCAACATAGAGTTATGAAACAACCTATTTTCATTTTTATGTAGTGTTTGTCTTTTAAGTTTTTTCCTTTATCATTTTTGCACAATTCTAAAGAATATGTGATGGCAGGAAACCAAGGGATTAACAACTACTTGAATAATATTACATTATTCAATAATATCAAGACAATGGAACTATTTGAGGTATTCTACTATAAATATATTTGGATGTTGATTTTTTGTTGTCATAATCTCTTGCAAAAAAATTCACAAATGGATATTTGTCACTAGAGGAGAAGAGATACAAGATGAAGAGATTGTAGGTACCAACACTAACTTGTTTGTAAGATAAGACATGTAGTTATATCTTGAATTAGATAATATTTTCCCTTCATGACCATGCAATAGTGAAGGATGTAATTAGGGATAAGGAAGCTCTCCAAAATTCTTATTATGGCTATTGAAGACCATATTCTCTTTCACTTATAGATATAGATATGTATTTTCCCAATGATAACCCTATGGTGAAAATCAATATGGAACTTAATCAATTGACCTATGGATTTCATTGCATTTAATAGTAACTTGTGAGATTTTAATATGTGAAGATTCAACTTTGAGACAAAGAAAACATCCATATTATCTTATAAGGTTTTCCTCAAGTTTATTATGTTTTACCTATAATTGTTTTCCATGTGAAACATCTTTCATGACACTATAGGAAAATATCCACTAAATTGATACAATATTTCATAGTTGATATAACTACAATATCGGTTTAGAGTGGTTTAGCACTAAACCCATAATGTAGATAAATCCGATAAACATAATCAAAATTATACATTAGCCAATTTTTCAACTTACTTATTCTTGGGAAAGAAAATCATGAATTATGAATAAACTTGGTTCTACTAGGCATGCACGTTGAGCAAGAGAAATGGTGAATACGGATAAATTTGGTTTTACTATGCATGCACATTTAAGGGTCAAAATAATTCAAAGGAAATGTGAATTTCAAATTTTAAGATTCACAATAGACTTAGGAAAAAAGGTTTTTAAAAGGAGTTGCAATTATTTTGTTGTGTCTAATCATGATGAAAAACAATGTTTCAATCCTATGTGTCACCTAGAGAAGAAACACAAGTCCAAAATCATCAATAAGGATGATACATACTCATCCCTTTATTCACCTCTATTCCCTTAGGTACCCTCCTTTGATCCATTTAATACAAATAATTGAGCCTTTTATGTATGCTAACTAGACCTAGGATTTTTATACTTCTGAAAAGTATTTCCCTTTACTCTATGAAAGTATTTACTACCTTTGTTAGTTGCACCGATGAAGGATATCAGTTTTTTATGAGCTTAGGATGGATTTACTTGGATTTAACTATAGAAAAATTGGAAAAAATAGTTATAGAAAGTGATGGATATTGTTGATTTTTTTTTATTGAGCATAGGAGAGGGGAAGATTTGAGTGAACCAACGAGAGCTCTGTTGTCCCTTGACCAAGTTTTGGGAGATCCTTGGTCATGTTTGACCGATTTTGGGACTTTGACAACCTATCAAAGGAGGAGCGCAAGACAAAGCAGAGATCGTGGGACCTCGGCCCCTTTTTGGGTCCTTTTTGGGATTTGGGATTATGTCCCCGGTATGGGATGTGAGCCCATGGGTTTACCCATGTTTAGGCCTATTTTGAAATGTATAAATAAATGTCTAGGCCATGTAAGAGAGAGACAAGATAGATAAGCATATCTATGTGATGTTAGATAGATGGCTAAGTGCTAGATCTATGTGATCGAAGGATTGTAAGAGCTCTGTGCATATTGTGTGAGGATTGTAGAGCTGAGTGCAAGTGACTATAGAAGGCTTAGTGTTGTAACCTAGCTCGGGTAAGGAGGATCTCGCAAGGTGCACGCAGATCTCCTGTCCTATGTGGAGTAGGATTTTTTGGCTATGTGCATGTAATTTATTGAATGAAGACAATAAATAAGAAGAGTTGGTGGATGTAGCCCCAGGGTGGGAGTGAACCACGTAAATACTGTGTTGTTCTACTTGGTGCAATGTCTTGATGTGTTTATGTCTTTACTTGCTAAGTGCTTTGACATAGATTGACAGATATGTTTATGCTTTGTGCTAATGATGTGTATGAATGTTAGATATGACCTACGTGAATGTGCTTAGTACTTGAATCTGTCAGATCTGATCTACCTCTTTATTATAAGTGCTTAGATACATCATATCTGGGTGAATGATGTGATGCTCTCTTTTATCTGCGCAGTGTAATAGTGGTTAAATATTGATGAGTTGTCAGTGCTAAGTTCTCTGTTAAGTATTACAATCACAGATCTATGTCCTATCTAAGGTTGCAGACACCTAAGTCCTGCAACCAACCCTACCTCTACCTCGGGTGAGACTTCATCTGCATCACAGGTGTTGCCGAAAGGGTCAATAGTCAGGGTTTTGTTGGTGTGATGTTGTAGCGTTGAACCCTGGGTTTTCCCCTATGCCAACAAATGGTTCCCTTGCCGAGACCTAAAACTGTGATTGATAGGAACCAAGGAAGAAGAAGCTTTGTGAAAAGATCCATCCTGAAACTATGAAATCCCTGTGCATATATCTGTCGCTCTAGTGCGCAGTATTCTACTTGATTTATAAAGATCTGTATTAAAGAAAAGAGTCAGATCTGAAGAAAAGAGGTCAGATTTGAAGAAAATAGGTCAAAATCTGAAGAAAAGAGGCAAGATCTGAACGCTTTGTGCTTTGAGAAAGGTAAAAGAGAGAATTTTTTCTTAAAAAGGTAAGATTCGCAAGATCTGTGCTCTAATAAAGGTAAGAATAGTGAAAATTTCTAGATCTAAAGTCTTTGTGCTTTGTAGAAGTAAGATAAGTGGAAATTTTTGTTTCAAAAGTATGGATCTAGGTATGTTTGATAGATTCTATCCTAGCTTGAAAACTAGGGCCCTAATGGATGAAAGAAGGTTTGATACACGTAGATCTAATAAGAATAATGAAACATGTGTTATACCTATGCATAGAAAGAATGTTTGGACTAACAAGTGGATGAAGAATCCTAGAAAGAACTATTTGTAGTTTAGCTACTATGATCCTAGCGCGTAGTACAGAAAGAGTTGGGGATTATTTAAAATAAAGAGAGGATTAACCCTTTGTTACAGTTGCAGAAAGCCAGGACATCTTGATAAGGAATGCCTTGGGAGAAGACCTAGTTGTATTTGTTGCAAAGCTATGGACCATGAAGTATTGGATTTCCCTAGAATGATTGCTAATCTTGAAGGAATGAACATGAGGCAAGAAAACCTTAAGGCAAATCCAGAAATGGCAGAACCCCAGAAATAATCATAGAAAGCCTTGCTATAGGTAAGAGAAACCCTGAATGACCATCGACATGTCAACTTATCAGAGATATTCAAAGAAAAAGAATTCCTTGAAGCAAGAATAGGAGACTTCGAGATTGACTGTGTTCTAGATGGGGAAACATAGGTGAATATCATGATAGAAAGAACTTGGGAACTTTTAGGGAAGCCTGATATGACTCCTTCATTGGGAGGAATAAGGCTATTTAGAGGGAAGTTGATAAACCTATGTGGAAAGTTCACCAAGATATCTATGAATGCCAATGGAACTTCGACAGAGGAAGATTTTGATATTATTAAATTTATTGAGAACAACGCCCCATTTACCATGTTACTAGGAAAACCTAGGATTGAAAAGGATCAAGCCATAAGGAAAGAAGAAGAAGAAATTTTAGAGCAGAAGAAGCAAGAGTTAAAAGATTTTATGACTAGAAAGATCGCACACTTGATTGAAGAACATAAGAACATATCAAATCTATTTAACACCATAGACTCAGATGTCGAAGTTGAAAGGACACTAGATGACCCACAGAAGATTGAAGTACCTATTCTAGATAAAGAAGAAGTATCACCCTCAAATCTTAGGAAAGAATCGCAACAGCATGAAGTAACTATGCCACAAGCATGGATTATTTTAGGGGCTAAATTTCGCTAATGGGCTATTTTTCCATGGTTTTTCCAAAACTAAGATTCGCTATTTTAAAAATGATTCGCCCAAATTCTATAGGATAAAATTATTTTACCTTAAGAATCGCCAAAATTTTATAAAAACTATATAAAATCCTTAGAAATTTGAATATTTTTACAAAAATATCGCCAAACATTTATAGTTGGCATATGAAGGATTAGTAAGATTCGCCAAGGTTTCTACATTTTAAAATAAATTTCCATCCTTAAAATCATCCCTGGCCACAAGAATATAAGAATCGGAATGGAAAAAGGCATACTGAGAAAAAGCTCACTGGAAAGAAGGCTAGAAAGCTAAGTAAGAAGAGAGCTAAGATCGACAAGTTATAGAAGGTTCCAGAAGGAACTTCGTAGACAAAAACTTTGAAAAATTGGAACTTCGTCGGGATCACAGAATAGTGTCACATGGCACTTCACCATGGCGAAGAAATATAGTTGTTGGGACCAATATAACTGTTCGAATGACCCTCTGAACGAGAAGAAAGACATTTATGGTTTTCCACTAGACCGTTGGATCGTGCCGTAACATACATAATGGAGTTAATGAAGGTTTCTTACCTGTTATCGCCCATTACAATAGATCTGTTGCCAAGTTATCTATTTATCTCGTCATGCCATGCCTTGAGAACACTTTTGCTAAACATGAATCTGAGCCCACAGACTCGTTGATTTTACATAGTGCACATTTCCCTATTTCCCTCTATCATGTTGTAGTGTCTAAGTTACTCCCCGAACCAGAGATTTTCAATCCCAAGCGTGTATGTCGGCCGAGTTTAGCACTGCAGAGAAATTTTTTGAAGACATTTTGATTGACCTAATGACTGAAAGAGTCATGTTGATGTTTGAAGGTATTCAAGCTTCATCGGCGAGGACATTGCAAGCCTCCCTGTCGACTACTTGCGAAGCCGAACCATTCTAGCCATCAACAGAAAAGAGAACCAAGCATAAAGATGACCTCGCGAATGCAAAAATGATTCCAACCATCTTTCCTGATTACATCCCGCCTCTGGTTGGCATAGTGAATTGCTATAGTGTACCACATGATTTCAAGTACACCATAATTACTGCGTATCTCCTGAAGGGGATACGTGCATTTTAAACAGACCAGGATAAGATCATGACACTAAAGTTTAGTGACTTTAACCTTGGATATCACAAGATTATGGCATGCTCACCCCATACAAGTACTTGACCAAAACTAAAGGAAAGAATTCAAATATCATCCCCCAGTCATGGACAATGAACCTCACACAGTCCACCCTATTGAACGTCATGAAGATCCCACACTTCGAAAGACACTAGGAAGTCAATGCATGTGTCAAGATGCTACTATTGTGTTACCATGGCGGATACTTATGGCTATACCATCACATTATAGTTGACCCAAAACTGATCCATAGGATCACAAGCCTGATTATGCAAGGACCTGACCTCCAGGACTTTTATCCAGGAAAAGTCGTAGATCGTGCACTTGCACCGAAGATAAAGGACACCTATGGCGATGTTGAGAAGGGAACAAGAGGATATAACGTAGCTTCCATCCAGAGTGACGTAGTGTGCCTCACATGCCAACTGATAGCTGGGAAGTTGGTAAGGAAGAACTTACCTACGCAGGTCACCATATTTGTCATTGACCTTGTAGGTAAGTGCACTAAAGGACTCTAGATGAACTGGGTGAAGTACCTGGTAAAACAGTTGGAGCTAGATTGTTGAGAATCCCAGGAACAAGGTTACGAATTCCATTTTAGCTGGCTCCTGGTCCTCGTTGCATTTGTTTCTTGGGAGATGCCGTAAGGAGCGACCTTCCCAAACATAGAGTTGTTCAAACTTGTCGTGAAGTTCGCTACCCTATGGTATTCAATAGATATGAACAAACAATGATAGTTGAATGTCGTGTTTCATACATACTACCTCCAGCTAAAGTGAGCCATTTATTTCGAGCCTTGCATGACTCCAAACACATTACAAAGGTTCTGACCACTGATGAAGTTCAGTGCAGATCGACACTTCACCTACATTACAGCGCGAGAAAATGAACATAAAGAGAATCTCCAGACATACTATAAGCTTATAGAAGAAGACCTGGAGGAAATCACTAAGGAATGGTCCACTGACCTCCTTATCCCCACCAACCCCACAGAGATATCTAATATTGAAAACCCAGAGGACACCCATAAATAATAGAATACACTTGGAACCAGCAGGCCGAAGAAGACTGAGGAGGTCCACAACTTAAGCAACACCTCCAGGAAGACTGCTTCCATGTCACATGACCGAGGGGGTGGTGACGAAGTAGAAGCTGAATAGAGGCCCAACAAAGTAACACTGCCCAGATATGAGGAGGACCCCTTGAAGAAGAGGAAGGTTTCCCCACCAAAACCTTCGTCCTAGAAGAATTCAAAAGCCACCATGACCAAGATGCAGACCATCCTCACCTCCAATGATTTTGATTTCATCATCACAACTCTGAACGATGCCTCACTAGAAACAACAGAGAAACAAACGTCCAAGCAGGAAGAAATGTATGATAGGATTAAAGTCAAACTCCAAGAGGTACAATAGGCCCTTTATTCCAGTTGTGTAGTCTCCACTGTGTCGGGAGAACCAGAGTTGGGAGGTGTGCGTCACAACTCCACTGACTAGATGATACAGTCGAATATCACCTTCGCCGAGCACAGGAAGAAACAAAACAATCCACCTAGGCTTTGATGCAAGTACAAGGAGTACTTTTCGAACAACACTGAGCTACAGAATAGGAAAATATTGATCTCTAGGCAAAGTTCAATGAAGAAAAATCACAAATATAACAAGGAAAAGAACAGTTGCTCACAGAGAAACTTGAAGTAAAATAAGCGGTCAGAAGAGAAATTCACTCTCTGATAGTCATCGAAATAAAGGTAGAATATCAAGTCATGCAACAAGTCAAGAATCTCACAGAAGTTATCTAGCAGTTACAACAACACATCGCAAACTTAGAGATTTGCGTAGTGCACGAGACTCCACAGGATGTAAGGGACCACAAAGAAGCAACTATTCGAAGCACAATGGAGAGAATACAATCCCTTACTATGGAATGTAAGAAACTTATTGATCGCAATGCCTAGACCTATGAGCAACTCACAAAGAATTCAGAATCCAAGAGGTGCAGTATCAAGCCAAAATTATACAGGCGCAGCTGAAGCCCCTGTTAGTTGTGGAAAGAATGAAGCGCTCCCAAGAGAAACGCACCACCCAACAACAGATCCACATTATCTAGAGCAGAGTTATGGAAGTAAAACAGAGACTCCAACCTGTACAAGATAAATCCTACCAATTGTTCACAGAGGTAGAAAGTCAAGGAGAAAAACTAGAGCAGGTTGTTATTGTAGCTGAACAACGCCTGGAGGGGCCTGTGAATGAGATAGTCATCCAAGAGCTCGTTGCACAAGAGGCCATGGCACAACAACAAGTCAAAGCAACTCGAACCAATCTCGAGCCTTTCGAAGTAGAACTACCCACATCAGAGTGACTTAGGATGAGTCACAGATGAGTGTTGGGGGCTTGTTGGCCCTTGACCAAGTTTTGGGAGATCTTTGGTCAAATTTGACCTATTTTGGGACTTCCACAGCCTGTCGAAGGAGGAGCATAAGACAAAGAAGAGATTTCAGGATCCCGACCCCTTTTTGGGTCCTTTTTGGGATTTGGGATTATGTAATGGGTATGGGATGCCATCCCATGGGTTTACCCATGTTTAGGCCTATTTTGTAATGTACAAATAGATGTCTAGGCCATGTAAGAGAGAGACAATATATATAAGTATATCTATCTGATGTTAGACAAATGTCTAAGTGCTAGATCTATGTGATCAAAGGATTGTAATAGCTCTATGCATATTGTGTGAGGCTTGTAGAGTTGAGTGCAAGTGACTATAGAAGGCTTAGTTCTATGACCTAGCTCGGGGAAGGAGGATCTGGCAAGGTGTGCGAAGATATCATGTCCTATGTGGTGTAGGATTTTGTGTCTCTTTGCATGTAACTGATTTATTGAAGACAATAAAGAAGAAGAGTTGGTGGATGTAGCCCCAGGGTGGGGGTGAACCATGTAAATACTGTGTTGTTCTGCTTGGTGCAATGTCTTGATGTGTTTATGTCTTTACTTGCTAAGTGCTTTGACATATATAGATAATTTTGTTTATGCTTCATGCTAATGATGTGTATGAATGTTAGATCTGACCTATGTGAATGTTCTTAGTACTTGAATCTATCAGATTTGATCTACCTATTTATGATAAGTTCTTAGATACATCAGATCTTGGTGAATGATGTGATACTTTGTTTTATTTGCGCAATAGAATAGTGGTTAAATATTGATGAGATGTCAGTGCTAAGTGCTTTGTTAAGTATTACAATCATAGATATGTGTCCCAACTAAGGTTGCAAACACCTAAGTTCTGCAACCACCTCTTCCTCTACCTCGGGTGAGACTTCATCTTCTTCACAGTTGTTATCGAAAGAGCCAGTAGTTAGGGTTTTTTTGGTGCATTGTTGTAGCATTGAACCATGGGTCTGCCCTTTTGCCAACAAGATTTGAATAAACCACAAGCTAGGGTTTGAAAATCACGGTCTCAATAGCTTTCATTATGGTTACCAAAGGGGGAGGGAGTGGAACCCCCTCATACAAACAGGTAGTGGTGGATAGGGGAAAAGGCCCATGAGGCGTTGGTTTCAAATAACCGCTAACAATCACCTCGGGATCAGTATTATAAAAGAACCATGAGAGAAACTAGGAAAAAAAGGATCGCATGGGGGAAGAATCCAGAGAAGCCCAAAAGGATGCGTAGGAACCAGAAAACCCTAGTGGGGAAAATGGGAGCAACCCATGTAAACCTAAAACAACAATGATACCCAGGGTTATACTGGAGGACCCAAAAATAGAAATCTATCAAGACCATATGAAGACACTAATCCAGGTGGATATCGGTGGCCACCCACCTTTTCCAGCTGGCTCAAAACAACTTTCTATAAATTTTGATAATTTACTATTTTTAGCAGTTTTTCGGGTCTTGAATTTCCAAAGCCGTTTTGAGGCCCTAAACGAAGTTTTTTCGGGTATGTTGCGGTTGCAAAATTTCATCAATTTTTTTTTTTCAATTGTTATATTTCTCTGATAGATCTTTCCAACGGGCTATCATACGCCTAAAAAAGAGATCGTATGAAAAAGTTACAACTCCGGGAAGTTGATGTACTGACTTACCCAAACGTGGCCCACATGACTTTTGGCGCTTCATCTCCTAGGGTTAGGTTTTTGGATGTTTAGTGTTTTTGAAACTCTTGTTTATTGTAAAAAGGTATTGAGAGCCTCATTATAATCATCTTCTTGCGAATGAGTGCAGTTGTCACATCTCTTCTTAGAGATAAGCCACCACCATTCGAACAAGCTTGTTTTCCGCTGCATTTTACAGTTTTAGCTTATTTCCTTATTGAATAGAAAACCAGTTTTACTGTATCTCTGTTATTTTGTGTTAAGCATCTGGTAATAATTTGTAGTCATTTCATTCTACTCATAAAATCTGGATCAGTGGTATCAGAGCGGTCTGCTCCTTGTCGTCTTAATGCATGTCCCCAATGAGGTCGGAGTACAAAGATTTGGGTCTCGATCTTGTTTCTCTTGAGTACAAAATCTCTCACACCTGAGCGACCTCTCATGGATGGAGAAAAGAAAGATGATGAGATAGGAGAACCTTTCAAACTATTGAATGAGGAATCCCTCATGCAACAGAGGAACGAGATGATGGATAATTTTGCGCAAATCCTTCGGCAACTACCAACAGGCGACGCATCTTCTTCGAGCGGAGGCACCGCCCCCTTCAAGGTACAAATAAACTTTGATATTCCTATATTTGAAGGTC